>JBAJNP010001860.1:0-54952 GCA_036877545.1 Yasuhikotakia modesta | reverse complement strand
TCAGGGTCCGGTCACCTCTTCTCGTTGTGCAGCGTTTTCTGCCACACTTTTTCCTTCCCACAGACTTCCCACTGAGGTGCCTTGATACAGCACTCTGGGAACATCCTATTCGTTCAGAAATTTCTTTCTGTGTCTTACCCTCTTGCTTGAGGGTGTCAATGAGAGGGTGTCAATGATGGCCTTCTGGACAGCAGTCAGGTCGGCAGTCTTACCCATGATTGCGGTTTTGAGTAATGAACCAGGCTGGGAGTTTTTAAAAGCCATGACGTTTGGCATTTCCTCATGCTTTAATTATTCTTCTGTGAAGTTTTCAGCATGACCCACAGTATAAGATGTTGAATTTGTTTATTCTGGTCTATGAATTTGTCTACAGGTGTCAAGCTGCTCCTAAGTGGGCTTTGCTCCAACACCACAGTGAAAATGTTAGATCTGAAGGTAAAGACACATTATTCTACACATTATTATATTGTCTCTTGCTTTGTGTTATATTCTGAGTATATAACTTTCTCTGGTAAATTTAACCTGTATCTTAAGGGAAACAACATGAGAGGAACAGGAGCTGAAGCATTAGGGCAGTTATTGGCACGGAACAAGGTGCTGCGCAGGTCAGTGATACAGCATTCATTTCTGCTTTATTTATTTTAAATGTGGTTTCTAGCTTTCCCCCTATAGTGTAATAGAGACCTGTTTAAAATATTATTGGTTATAATTGGTATTAATCATTTTTATTTAGATATTTTTCTATATCAAAAGTCAATATTTCTTGTTTGGAAAAATGTGCACCAGCTGTAATTTTAGACCACAATCAAACAGAAATTTATATTCAGTATCTGAGGATTAATGTAAAGTAAAATTTTAATACTAACAATTTTTATTAGTCTGAAATTGTTAAACATTGTTTATTTGCCCCTTAATTTCATTAAAATCTTCTGGATTCTGGTTTTAGTGAAACCTCACATAGGGAAATAAAACAAATATTACAGATATTTAATTATTGTCTTTGTTTTGCGTGGAGGCTTGTGCTGGAGTGGAATGCTCTGGGAATGTGGGAGGAAGGATTTGCCATCTTTTGTGAAGGTTTAGCCTCCAGCAGCTCTCTCACCCAGCTCGACCTGCGTAACAATCAAATTAACCACCAGGGTGCAGCAGAGCTCTGTATTGCGCTCAAAAGAAACACCACTTTGCAAGACTTGGGTGAGTTTTGCAACAAATCGGTGCATGAAGCAAATTCCACCCTCACTGTTGCCTGTGAACAAAGGTTGTGCTGTTGTACAAAGACCCAGTTATTTCAACATGATGTCATGTAAGCATAAACACCAGTCGCTTTTCTTTGAACCTTGTATCTGTGCTGTTGTTGTTATTATGTTTGCAGGTTTAGTCTTCACACATCAGAGGTTCTGGTTTTGTGGTTTAGGCTTTTATCTGCTACACTGTAAGACGTCAGTGTGGGTTGTCATATAGTTGAGTGAGTAAAATCGGATGTGCTTGTGGGTTCAGATCTTAGGTGGAATAACATCGGGTTACTGGGCGGCCGATCTCTGCTTGAGGCAATGCAGCAGAACCGCACACTGCTTAAACTTGAGATGGCTGGAAACAACATTCCCAGTGATACACTCAGAGCCATTGGTGAGAATAACTGTCAGTAATAAAGTGCTAGAATGATGTATAGAAAATGCTGACCCACTGTTGCAAAATTTTAGTACTTATTTGAAGAAATGCATTATTAATGATGAACAAAATAACTAGCTATTTTTGTTTAATACCAGTGGTTACAAAGTACATAACAGCAGATAACATTCAGAAATGTAAGTTTGAAAGTTGTTTAATTTTTAATTTGAACATCCTTTCACATACAGTAAACATACTAAAATCTTGACCTTCTAGCCTATTAGAATGATTTAATTAGTATTATAGTTTTAGTTAGTATCTTATACCAAATAGACATTTATACAATGATCTGTTTATCAGAACAGTCCATGAATCATAATGCAGACAGGCAGTCCACACTTCGAGAGAGTCGGAGCAAGGCTCATGTTCTCAGCAAAGAGATCCAGCTGCTAAAAGAGGAGAAGAGCAGACAGGTGAGATTGACTTATTCTGTTCTGCTGCGGTGAATTTAGATGGATGGTTAAAACTAACACTCCTTCTTTCCATGTGGCCTGAAGTTTCTTAGTCTGATGGAGACCATTGACAAACAGAAAGATGAGATGGGTAGAAGCAGCAGGTCAGTGTAACTTTAATTTTAACCATTGTGTAGTGATACAGTATCATTCTGCACTGTGGCAACTGTTAGTTCCCACAATAATAAAGGTTTTTACTTGCTGTTTGTCATTCTGAGATGAAGCTCCAAAAAACCTGTTAAAGCAATTGTACATTAATTCCTACAACTCCTGTAATATTGTGTGGAGAACAGACTGAAATGTAATGTGATTATCTTCTGCTTTGAGGTATCTCACACATGCCTCACATTTTCAGACTTGTGCAGTTTTATTACTCATGTTAAGCAAGAACTAAAGGTTGCAGTGATGTCACATCTGATGTAATGTGTCTAAAGATGTAAAAGTTATTGTCAATCTGGTGTGGATGGGATTTAAAAGGGAATGGGATCTCCTTTTGTTTGCACTGATCTGAGGGTGAAGTAAATGATGTCAGAAGTTCTTTCCTTTGTTAAATGTGCTTTGAAAATATATAAGATTCATATGACTTGAAACTATGTGACTAAACTGGTTTTTGGTTTCCAAAGAAATTCGTCAATACGTATGGGGCAGTTACAGGAGGCGCTAATCGGGCAGAAATCTGCTGTGAATTCTCTCACAGCCAAGTAAGTAACCTTTAAAACTGCCATAAATGATAAAGTGTGTAATTTCTGTGTCACCAAACATAATGAAAAAATAATGACAGTACACTCCACCCTATCTGCGAAGCTAACAAATGATTTATTGATAGCTGTCTCTGATCATTAAACTTTAAACTGTTGTATAGGAGTGGAAACATGTATATGTTCTGTTGTTTAGATTACAGATGACAGAGGCTGCTCTAGCACTATCAGAGCAGAAATCTCATGACCTGGGTGAATTACTAAACCGAGTCAAAATAGAGAAAACAGAACTCAGGGAAAAGCAGTCCAGAGATATGAAGAAAGAGCAGGAGGTATTTAGCACCACTGACTATTTATTGTACATCGTTTTAGCATCATGTTATAGTGTACATTACAATCCTTAATATGTACTAGAAGAAACTGTGTTACCTCATACCATAATTTTAATCACAGTGTGTTTTGTAGGAAAGTGCTCTGAGGGAGGCTAAGCTTTTGAAGGAGGTGAACGCTCTGTCAGAGAAGAACCTTCAGCTTAGGAACAAGGTACAGAAGAAAAGCATATAGTTTTGAGGAGCAATTGTATGCATTTGCTAGTTGTAACTCATGTACTGACCACTCAGCTGGACGAGACTGAACGCAGATCTAAGATGCAACAGGAGCAAATCTTTCAGCTGAAGCAGGAACTCACCAACACCACCGCTGAACTAAAGCTACGCCTTGTCCAGACTGAAGGTACCATTTACAGCACTAACTATAGATCGTGGGGGATACTTGATTTTGAAAGTTTCTTCTTTCTGGTCTGGATTGAGTTTAAAGTGTCTTGGTTCTCCATCAGAACGGTTAGACATGGAAAAGAGAAGGTCTAAGCAGGCACTTGAAGATATGGGCAGTTTACGACAGAAGGAGGTGAAGATGTTAAAGCCACTGAGATGTTTCTACTTCAGCTCACTTGCTGCTGAGAGTTTATTTTTCCTTTGCACCAGGTGGACCACCTGACAAGACACCAGGAAGATAGTGAGAGAGCACTACAAGATCGCATTCTCAAACTTGAGGGACAGAGGATCCAGTTAGAAGAGGTAGACCACGTTTCAAGAGTTTACACCCCCCCCCCTCCCCAAAAAAACCATTTCTCGTGGACCAATTGCAATACAAATTGCATTTTTGGTCTTGTTTGTGTCCAAAATTCAATTATTTTGCATAGTGGTGCTACACATGTGACAGCTAATGCTGTTCTGGTATCAGTGATGTTGATGTGCTACTGTTGAATATAGAAAAGGGCAAAAGATAAGAAGATAAATTTGCTGACCTATTTGGTTATGGAATGTTACTGTTGGCAATGTTACATTGTAGAATGATTAATCAAATTCAAATCAAATCAATTTGATCTGCTTTGACTATAGGAGCTCAGCAGATTGAAAGCATCTCTGGTGACTGAGAGAGCTCAAGCTGAGGAGGAGCTTGGGAAAGTGCGCACTCAAGTGCGACTGGAGGAAGTATACAAATTTTAAATAGTTCAGACATTGTTACTGTTGTGTTTTTTAATAGTTATCCATATTCAAATGTGCTGTGTTAAAGTCCTGCTGCATCTCCCCAACATCAGTTCCTCAGGATCATGACCTCTTATGTTTCTCACCCTTCTGCAGCAGCAACATTTGAGCAGTCTGGAGGAGAAGCTGCGAGCAGTTCGTCAGTCTCGGGATGAGTCTCAGAATTACTGCACCCAGCAGAAACAGACTGTCGCCGAGCTGCAGGCTAGAGTGGGACAGCAAAGCATTGAGATGGACACGCTCCGCCGCAGGATAGAGGAATTACAACAGGTACTGGCAGGTTGTTTGGTCACAATTATGGTTCCACTGATTAAACACAATGTTTTAAATACAACATAGTCAAAACCATCAAATAACTCCAAAAAGTATTTTTTTTGCTAGCTGTCTTTGACATTACTTACATTTAAAGCTGCAAAACATTTTTGTTGTATTGTTTTTTTTTTTTGTTAAAAAACAAGTTCAAAACTTAACACAAATTGTCTGTATGGTGATGTGACAGAATTTAAACCTGTCCAAAATCACTCAACAGAATACACGCAGTATCATGTTTCAAGCAGAGATGGCGATATAGAGGCAAACGCTGTCAAGTTGCAGCTTTAAATAATGTTTAGAAAAACTTTAGACTTCAGATATATTTCCCATTTATTTAATAAGGAGTCTGAGCAGACAATCTGGGTATTTCCTGACCTCTGACTGTGTGTCTGAGCCACAGGAGCTTGCAGGGAAAGAGCAGGAGAAAGTGGCCGAAGTGACACGCGTACGAGTTGAACTGCAGGAGCAAATTGGCCACCTGCAGGCTGAGAGGACAGCACAGGGTGGCCTAAAAGAGAAGATTGCTGCTCTGGAGAGAGAGATGAAGGGTAAGTCATTCAAGTTACTTAGAACAACAGAAATGACTCAGATAACTCATTTTACTTATGAAAAAAGTGAAGAAAACACAAGATGTCTGTTCTGTTTGTTATGTAACCTGATGCCCATGTTGCAGGCTGTTGGATCATTGGCTCAGTTAGATGTGTGTTTGTGTGTTTCGGATCAGTTCTCAGTACCACCCACAGAGAGGCCCTTCTGGACAAAGAAAGTGAGATCTCCTCTGTGCTGGAGCGGCTGCGCATTAGAGAAGGGGAGATTCAGCGCATGCGTGAGGACGAGGCCCAGAGAGCCAGTTTCCTCCAGAACGCCATTCTCACTTACGTCCAGGGATCCCCTCTCGCACACTTCAGCCCAAAAAAATAAACTTGCTTGCCAAGATATCTGTGATTTCCCACCGTTTACTGAAGAATGTTTTAGACTCAACATCAATTGTATCAGGACATTTTTAGAATATGCACACAGCAAACAGTTTTACTGCAAGTTTTACTCTAATATTTTTACATGGAATAAAGATACTTGAAGTTTTCATGAATTAGAGAAACAAATATTTCATGACCAACCAGATGTTTTCCTATGTCTCTTAACTGTGTATTTTGGTTTGGTTTGCATTTTTTAATAATCAGGTAACATCTTTTTGAACTATGAAATCATTCACAGCTTTTATAAATATCTGTATTGATTCAGTGAAATATCAGATGTAGGTCACATCTTTTTTGTGAAATATTTTGAATGTGCCATATTGTTTATAACAAAGCTCTTTCATGTTGGCACTTTCATATTGTGTATTAAGATGTTTTGTACTTTTTTTTTTTACTTTTGCAGCGTTTCTACTTGTGTTTCATGTCCATTGGCTATTTTCTTTCAATAAATGTGTGGTTTTGACAGCACTGAGCAGGCTGTGTATGCAATAGCTATGTTTGATGTATATTATCATAGGTGTATAGTATATATACTGTGCACACTGTGCAATCTTCTATACCTTGAATACTTGAATCACCTACATTTTTTAATGGACCAAAAACAGAACAATTGTAAAATTTTTTCCCATAATGCCACACACATGCAAAAATAATGATTTAGAAATTCAAGTACGACAACATACAGTGTTCCGTAAGTAGTTATGATATTACATTTTGGTAACAGCCAATCGCTCGGAAGACTGTGTGGGCTACTGTCCCTTTAAATTCCTTCGGCTTTTTCCGGAGGTCTCGGTGATGCTCTTCGATAAAACCGCTGCTGCAAAAAGGGCAGTGACCGTATTTTTGCAGATATCTATCATTTCTCGGATAAGTGAGCGCTTTATCAAAGTAAGGTAGATTTAACACCCGCGAAAGGAAGAAACCTGCATCACTACAAATGCAAGCTATTAAATGTGTCGTGGTCGGCGACGGGTAAGTTGTTTTTCGGGGGGCAGTGATGGAGAGCAGCATCCTTGGAAAACCCTTGTGGGGTATTGCAATGTATTGATGCCTAGTTTATGGCCGTTGCTCTCAACATTTGCTTCACGGAATATGTTACATTTGCTCAGCATGCGCTTTGATGCAAATTGCATGTAAAACTGAATTATTACCGGAATCCAAATAGCTATTGCAATAAGTGCATCACATACTGAAAAATAAATAATTGCTTAATGTCAGTGTTACACCGATGCACGTGCGGGTTGTCAGTTTGGCGTTGTATTTTAGATATTAAAGGCATAATAGGGAAAGCTTTACAAGGAAACGTGCATTTTTGTAACCAAAAATTGTAGCCAGAGGGTGTTTAGGGGTGTTTAAATGCACTACTACAGCTCCATGTTGAATGATTAATATTTGAAGCAGATACGCTCCTCTATGGTTACCACTCCCTCCACGCGCGCGAGTCCGCGCGTGTAGTGTGTGCGGCGCGTGCATGTGAGCAAGAGTGTTTCCCCTGCTGTCACTATGTTTCATTCGTAATGGAGCACTGCAGGCGGCTGTGTGTGTGTTTGTGTGTGTGTGCGCCCTTGGGTGGGTGGGAATCTAGGACAGGGTCTGTCACTGACACACTAACACTCACACAAAAAACACACACAAGTAAATAATTTGGCAAAATGCAACCTTATTTATGTTGATGTAATTGTATGAGTGATCACTTTTCATCACGTTTAATCTTAATCTATAGCTTTGCTTAAAATGAACGACAGTACATTTCAGAGAAATTTAGTTCAGCTGTCTGTCCTATCTCTTTCCAGGGCAGTGGGCAAGACCTGTCTGCTGATCAGCTACACTACAAATGCCTTCCCCGGCGAATACATCCCCACAGTGTGAGTACCTGCTGATTTCACCTGTTATCCATCTGCTATAGTTTTGGAATTGCTCATCAAATTAAAAGAATATGTCAATACATGCTTACGCTTTGGTCCAAATCTGTTTTTTTTATTAAACACAAAATAAATATTTAAGAAGAACCTCTTTTTAAAAACCATGCCTGTCAAGCTTTAACATTTTCAAAATACACCATAACATTTTTCTTTGTCTTATTCTCAAAGAACAAAATTGTGTTTGTCAGTTTCTCTTTTATAGCTTAAAAATAACAAGATTTTATACAATACTTATAATGTAATGTTTATTAATACTATAATTATTTAATGGTGATTTCCATCTGTATATGGTAAAGATTCTTCAAATTTTAGGTACATTTTAGTTTAATTACTTCTTTAACACTGTTTACATAAAGGCTTTCACTAGTCACATGATTTATTGGTTCTCTCTGGCGATCCACAGCCTGATTTGCTGTTTAGTTGACATGAAGTGCATGTGACAACATTCATTTGCATTTCAATGCAACAATTAGTTGACTATTCTAAAGATCTATTGAACTATGTGGTGATGCTTTGCAGGGAGATGTTTCAAAAATGTGAGATTCAATTCAATGACATTTTGGAATGTGTTCATAATAGAGATGAATGAGCGTTCGGAACTGATAATGATTCAGAACAAAATTTAATTTTAGAACTGTGGTGACAATGACTAATTTCAATGCCATTTTTTTGCCTAATGACCTTTTTCAGATTCGACAACTATTCCGCCAATGTGATGGTTGATGGAAAACCGGTCAATCTTGGCTTATGGGATACAGCAGGACAGGAAGACTATGACCGCCTTCGTCCTCTCTCATACCCCCAGACGGTGTGTGATAAAGTTTTTTAATTAATAATACATTCCCTTCATTAAGTCATTAAGTCATTCAAGTCTGTCTATGTCCTGCAGGAAGTGAATGAATATGTGAATTGGGGATACATGTGACATAAATAACCACCATTTTGAAAATGTTTCTACAGGATGTGTTCTTAATATGCTTTTCTTTGGTGAGCCCAGCATCCTTTGAGAATGTTCGTGCAAAGGTTGGTGTAGAAATAACTATTTATGCAGACTATTTAACTATTTATCACATTTCACTGTTAATACAGATAAAAGTGTTAAAATATTTGTATTTTCTTGCACCAGTGGTACCCTGAGGTGCGACATCACTGCCCTAACACACCAATCATCCTGGTGGGCACCAAACTGGACCTGAGGGATGATAAGGACACCATAGAGAGGCTGCGGGACAAAAAGCTTTCACCCATCACCTACCCCCAGGGCCTAGCCATGGCCCGTGAGATAGGTGAGGATAGGAAAAAGCAGGGCAAGTGGTGTTCAAACCTACTATTAATGTCTTTATGTTTGGATTCCCAGAGAACTTTAACAAAATGTGAGGGCTAACTTTACAAATTAGATTATAGTAAAACAATGCAGCATGGATGTTGATACACAGCGAATTTGGGGAGAACTGAGAACCACAAAAAAGTACAAACAGTTGCAAACACTTCCATTGTGATCCCTGATTTATGACTCCTAAAAGAGGAAAACCATACTTCCACTACTGGAGGCAATGTCTCCAGCAACTATAATAGAGTTATTGAGCTGGGTTTCTGTATGAGAGTGGGATGCTGGTTGTGTTGTCATATGCTGAAGTTGATTAGTGGAGTGGGTGGCACACAGAGGCCCATTGTTAGACCGATGATGGTCCAACATGAGCCAGGAGTGAGGGGGAGAAATGGCAACTAGAGAAAGATGTTCACAAAACAAAATGGCCTCTCCTAAAGAGCCACCCATCAGCTGCAATAGAAGGGCTCTTTGTCATGTTGGTCTGCATGCTGCAAGTAACCTAAGTGTGAATGTTTTCCTCAGTGCCTGCCAGAAGCAATAAGCAGCTGACTTATACAAGACTAATGCCCTATACAATGAACTACTTGCACAACCACATCTGTGTTCCTCTTCATGCAGTTCAAACATTCAGCACACCTACATACAGAGATGTATCAATTACATTGTTTTATGGCTGTCACTTTGTTTATGATGTAGTGATGGATTCAGAATCCTTAACATTTACATTTTATATATGTATAAAAAATATATAAACACAGAACTCCTGAATAATAAATTAAAATTATGTCCTTCATTAGCAATTATTTTTCATCCCGAATGAGCTTTAACAACTGCAAATTACAAATGTTTGTTAATTATCTTACATGGCCTTGATTTGATCTCATAAAAAAAAAATGAAAACATAACAGTGGCAAAGAGTGATATTTTCCATGAGGTGCTGAAGAAATTAAGGTTTAAATCAGGCTCAGTCTGGCGAGACAGGCCTCTTCTAATATATATTTGTGAACATATTGTCAGTGCAAGCTGTGTAAGTCAAATTGTTTCAGTATACATAAAAGAACAATGTGTAACACTCATAGCGATTTTACATTACATTACAATAATTTACATTACAAAAAGCCATATGAAACAGGCAAAAAAACATATAATAAAATATCTGTATCTCTCAGTACAAAACATCTGTTGGCTCTAAAGTTCTGCATAAGTAAAAACTTGCTGCATTTCTAGTGTGTTTAGGAAAAGAAAAAATATCACTTACAAAATTCATTTTCCCTATTCAGGTGCCGTGAAGTACCTGGAATGCTCGGCCCTGACTCAGCGAGGTCTAAAAACTGTATTTGATGAAGCCATCCGAGCTGTTCTGTGTCCTCCACCTGTCAAAAAGCGTGGCAAGAGGTGCACTCTCCTCTGAGCTAATGCGGTGACAATTCATGATACCCTCACACACAGTATTTTTAATCAGCCTCTTGGAAAACATGATGTCCTAATGTCACAGGTTTTGTAATAACCATCCATGAAGTTTTAAAACATTGAATTCACATTATATGTATGTGAACCATGCCTAGATTTGTCCAGTCAGAGGGAAACCTCAAGCTAGATGGCTTTTGTTTTTACAGCCTCACGCGTCCCGAGACATAATATTTCATTTTATATTGTTTAGATGAGAAGTTTTAGTGGTACAGTGTAATTGTTGACATACTGTAAGGAAGTGTTTCTTGGTGTTATAAGTGTGTCAATGAAAAGGAAACATGTTGATTTAAACAGTCTTGTACAAAGCTAACCATTTACAGTATTAGCATTCCTGTTGGTGTCAACATGAAACAACCATTCACAACAGCATTCACAACCCATTTCACTTCCGTAATGTGACACAATTCAAAGTGAAACTGAATATTTGACAGGAAAAATGTATAGGGCTGATTTTATTTTATTAATCAGAAATGGATTGGATTGTAACAAGTGAATGACAGGTGGTTAGAGGGGCGGGGCTGCAATGAGGGCTTGGTGATGTCAGCAGAAAAGGGAAGGGAAGTTGTTTAGAGGTGGAGTCATGATTATTATAATTTTTGGAACAACATGCACTGATGAATCACACTTAATAACTGAAAAATATATAGGGTTAAATTTGAGTTATGAACATCTAATATTTTCTTCTCCACTATTAAACCTGGTCATTCCAAACAGTGAAGAAGGCAAGTGAAGCATTGTGTCTCTTTTTTCAGGTTAATACAATATAGAATTTTGAGACATTTTGAGACTGAGTTGACAAAACTGTTCTTGAACTTTCTGTTTTAGTTTTTTTATGCACAAACCCGCTTTTTGTTCCTCTAGAAACAGACTTCACCTTAATCATTGAAAAAGGGTTTTATGGTACAGCGTTAGTGTCAGAAGTATCCAGGCTTTAGTTGAACAAATGCCCATTAATGGGTGCGTACGAGTGACTTGCATGCCACAAGAAGCCTTGCTACCCCGAATGTCTCTGATTGAAGGACATGCATGGGCATTTGTTCTTGATCTTTCCCACAGCGGAATCTCTGTGAATATGTGTCTGCATGTGGTGTGCGTGTGGGAATTTGTCAGTAATGTAAGCTCTGATGTCTATATGGTCACAAACAGTATCCTGCATCGGTGCTACAGCATTTCCCGTCTTTCACCTAACTTTGTAAATAACTTTCAAAATGGACAAAAAAGATGACCTTCACAGCTGCCAAAAGACATTTCCATTATGTAAGATAGTATATTTAAAAATGTTTTAGATGAGGAATGCATTAATAAATCTATTCATGTTTTACCCTTATTTTGACCCATTGCTTTAATTTAACACGTAAGAGGATTTGTTTCAATAATTTGTGATTTATTCTTTTAATTAAGGTTCATGGCTGTTGACTTAAAAATATTTTTCAATGTATTTCCACTCAAACCTACTGGTTTCAAAGACAATGTCAGTATAGAAAAGTGTAAGAAATAGAAACTGTGACACTTGAGAAATTTCATGGGGTATACTGAACTAACTGTACTAAATCAGGTTTATTCTCTAAATGCATTCTAAAATGTTCCAGTGCATAATATTATTCACAATTAAAACATTATTCATTATTTGTTCAGGTCTTTTTTTAATTAATTATGATTTCAAAAATCTAATTACCATTGTTTTGTTTATAACAAAACAGACAAAACTGTAAATGCTGACCTCTACTGAGTGTACATGATACTACAGGACTTTAGAGGCCAGACGTTAAAAAGCATCGTCATGGCAACTGGAAATGGCTAGAAGCAGGGCCCTTTACATTCTGATGAAAGGGTCTCAGGAGAATGATGTGAGGCTGTTAGAGCGAGAGCCGTAAAATGGTTTATTTCAGTTTAATGTTTCGTTCATTACACAACGTTTGTACTGTTGCATTTACATTCCATAGAGATGTGCTATCCATATGGTAATTGTTGTAATGAGTTGTAACAGGCATACTTTCATGTCCTTTAACTGTGGAAGACTGTAACAATCCAGAACATGTTTTTTTACTGGCTTTCGAGATATAATATCCAGAAGCAAAGCTAAGCTTCAGCAAGCCAGAAAACCCCCATCCACCGGCAGGATGACTCCATTGGTCATGGCACTCTTATCACTCAGCAGGAAAAGGATGGAATTAACTACATCCTCCACTTCTAAAAACACACAATATGAAAGACACACACAATACAATAGCTTGAATGAAGTACTATTGGGTTTGTATAGCACAAAGAGACACAGACAGGCCCAGATCACAGTTTCAAAGAATATGGTTGTGGACAGATGAATTTCGATATTTGTTTACATACACACAGAGAACATACAATGTCAATACAGCCTCAAATGTTACACAAATACAGCAGTTAAAGATTTTCACATTATACTGCATATAAATACAATACAATAGTACCTTGCTTATTAAAACAATGGAGTAGTAAAAAGCATTGGGGTTTTGCAACATTTTACTATTGTTAAACTATTTGAGTTACAATCATTACTGTACATACTTAGGAAAGTATAAGTATACTGTATATATTTATACAGAAAGACTTACCTGCAAATTTTCCCAGTGGGATACGTGATGTCATGCTTTTGGCCTTTTCTGGGTCACTCCACCCAATCTTACCCATGTCTGTCATCACCACCGTTGGGTTCACTGAATTTACTCTAATCTGCCCAGGTCAGATGAATAAAGGCATCTATAAATCAGAACTGATGACAACACACTCATTGCAAAATAAAAAAGCACACAAATACAACAGCGTATGTTTGGTTTGATAACATTTCAGGTGTTTTGGGGTAAGTTTAAATGATACACTAATCATCATGTTCAATTCACCAAAATAATATAAGTTTTTAATATATAAATATAATTCAATCCAACGTTTGGAACAAAACTAGCTAGCCAGTTAAAGTGTCAATTAACGCTTAAGCTTTAACCCTGTTACCATTCTGTTGTGTTTTACATATTTCATAGGTTTTCATTTTTGGTCTCTGTGGAAAGTGGCACTACCCCAGACACCTCAGTCCAGGAAGTAGGATGAAGAAATAAGTTTAATGCATCCATTAGCATAATATGAGGTTGGTGACATATTAAAATGATGCCCACACTGTAAATCATCTAATCTAGCTCTCAAACATTAGACATCCCTTGGTCTGAAGATGTTATTTCCTCAAATTAGATGTCAGGCATAATCAAGAATTTCCATCAGTTTGATGTTCTATTACAAACTGCACAAACCACTTTTTTTTATATCTATTACTATCTGTTGGTAATTACATCAACTTCTTCAAGTAATTACAATATATTTACTGATACACACCCTCATGTTTATAAGACTGTTTGGAACATTTAGCAAAACAATCTGGTTTATGATTCAATATAACAGTGGTTGTTGACTGGTTTGCAAATTCCTAAGGTCTGTCTCACAAAGCCAGTTTAACATTCAGTTTTGATTAAAACCTTTGTCTCAGGAAGTTTTTTTTTACCACAATAACTTACACTACATGGTTTAAAATACATAATTTAAATTACAGATTTTTAAACCTCTGTAAATTGACTTGTATATTAATAATATATAATAATATTTTTTTTTCAAGCTTTCATTGGTGTTTCTGGCTGTGCAAATATTTACACTACTTGATTTTCAGCAGATATTTAACTTGTGATCATTCTCTGCTAGAAGCAATACCAGAAAAACAGTGTTGGATTTGTTTGATTTTATCATTTTACTCTTGCAACTCTGGGTTCGTACAGCTGGTTTAGTGAGATAGGCCTCTGGCAATAAGAGTATAAACAGCATACACTGAGATCAATGTTACATGGATTTAATACATGTTAGATATGCTAAAAATGCATTCTGACAAGAATCTGTTCTTTGTTCAAATTTAGTAAGTAAATGAATGATTAACCTGATGTGGCCCCAACTCCAGTGCCATCACTCTGGTCAGCATGTCCAATGCTCCTTTTGTGGCACCTTTGAAACACACATTAAAACCATCTAAATATTATCAAACGTACAGTTCAGCTTAAGATCAATACTTAAAATTGATTCATAGCATAATTGATTGTCTAGGGTCTGAAATTCGTTATCTATTTAAGACAGTGAAACAAACATAATAACCAGCACATTATATTAAAAAAACACTTCCTGGAACACATTATTCAGTGCTCTCTATTATGTAATGACCACTAAACTTTATGACTGCTGTACTTAATACATGCATCCATAGGTAATATAAAACTCACAATATACAGCATGATTTTTCAGTGCACTCTGTGAAGCCTGGCTTGAAATATTTACTATAGAGCCTCCACTTCCCCTGGTCTTCATATCTTTAGCCACAATCTACAATTAAGTCACACAACACCATGATAATTGTGTAACATTACTGAAATTCATAAGGAACTAAAATTAAACTCAGATTTTGTCTTACTTGAGCAACATGAAGAGCAGCTTTCACGTTGATATTAAAGGATCTGCAAAAGCAGTTTGTCCTCCGTTTTAATCAGAAATGAAGTTTAATAAATACAGAAAACTCAAATGATAGTGTATGAGTGATGTTTCAATGCCCCACATGTCAAACTGATCTGGCGTGACCTCCAGGAAGGGCTGAAGTTTAGCACAAGCTGCATTGTTCACCAACAGATCCACTGGACCGACGTCTTTAAGTGCCTGGTCTGTGGCTTCCCAGTCCGACAGGTCCACGCATACAGGCTTAATGGAGGGACACTGGGGATCAAAAGCATTTGATGTTACAAAGAAATTTTTCTATTGTCACAGCAAGCTGAATGGGACCAACAAAGCATAAAGGAGCAGCAGGCCCTCTTGGGATATAGAAGAATGCTGATGCTTGGAATTGATGCCAGCTAGGAGACAACAGATCCAATAGCGGCTATATAGGAGATGAGTTGGACCGTGACCAGAGGTCATTACCTCCTGCACTAAGCTATCCAGGTCTGCCTTAGTGCGTGTGACAGCCGTGACCTCTGCCCCACAGCGTGCCAGAGCCAGTGCAGTGGCCCGTCCAATCCCTAGGAGACATTAAGAGAAATTCAAGGGGTGTGGCAGTATCATCATTCTCACCAAGGCTGTCTAATCTGGAATGTTCAAAGCAAGCGTAATAGTCACGCTTATTATGCACATTTATTTATCAGTGTCATCGCATAATCAGACAGGCAAACGGAGACGCTCTTGTAAAGAATGCATGCGTTTGTGGATGTCTTTCGAAGTTTTGAATCTTACCTTTGCCAGCTCCAGTCACTAAAGCTCGTTTTCCACTAAATGTTATCTCCATACTTTACTCGAGGTTCAGCAACACACCAAGAAATGCGTATGTATATTAATGTAGACTAAAAGTATAGAGGCGTGCACTTATAAAGCAATTGTAAGCGGAAATAGAAATTTCACACTCCCTAAAAAGCGAAACTACTACAATGCAAGCCGTCGATTATAATGTATAAAAAGGCAACTTTATTTTTTATACACAAAGCATTTAAGTAGACGCTGAGAGTGTAGACGGGTTGTTACAGGCGAAACGAATGAACAACAATTTTGCTACACTTTCACTGCTTAACGTACCTCAACCCCAAAGCTAATGTTTACTAAACTGAGCAAAGTCCAACCTGTAGGCGCACAAAAACAAACTAAAGCATGTATTTGCGATATCGCCAGTAAGAGCTGTTGTATAAGATGGCATCTCGTATCACATGATCAGCTCGAACAAAGTGCAAGTTTGGTTATTTAAAGCACGGAACCGGGTGTGTGTCGTGTAGCACACCGAGTTGCTTTGCCTTCGTTATTTATGCTGACAAGTGTACTTGCATTTTTCTGTCTCGCTTCAGAACATGTACGTGGATGGATGGATGGATGAATGAAAAAATACGAAGGCATAATTAAAGTTGCAATCTGTATTTTAATAAAAACGGTTATTGAGCATGTACATAACATGAGTATTCAAAACTGTCTTCATAGCTTACTCTTATTCGCATTGGTAAAGTTAACTCATTTATAATACTTATTTGTAATTCGAGCTGTCCATACAATTTGCTGAGAAATCTCAGTTTGTCTTTGTTAAAAAAGTACGTAACCTGCATCTTTACGATTCAAACAGAGATGGCGATAAAGCGGCAAACGTTATTTATTGCAGCTTCAATAGCCGTTATATTTTGTAATCTGTCATATTAAGCTCTTGTTCCTTATTCTGAAAGCTACAACTCACGTTGAGAAATATAAAACATGGCCAATATGAGAAGGGACAATGCTGTCTCTGTAAAATAACTAAAGAAACAATAATTGTTTATATAACATCTATATCTATGCTCCAAATCTATAAATTAAGCTCCATACATATTTTCTCAACAATACTCCTATAATTCTTAATTCATGTAACAATAAATATGCAACATTAAGAATGAATTGTCATCCTACTGCATCCTACATCCAGTTTAATTGTAAAAAGACATCAAATGTTTTTTCCAGGTTTTTAATTGCAACAGTAAATGCAAAGTAAAATTAAAATAAATGATGCATACACTGTACAAGCATAATAAATATATTTATTAAAATGAAATTCATACTTTGCAAACATTATCAATACATCACATTAAAACAGCAAAAAAGATGCAAACAATTTAAAGATTTGGCAGTGTTGAAAAAACACATATTTTGCATGTTGGAAAAGAAAAGCTGTCACTTTAAGAAAACATTTAAGTATAACCAACTTGTTGTTTTGGTATGTTTACGCAAACCACTGGCCTGCAGTGAGGAACATGTTTGTGCAAAAATCAGAGGAAACAACTGGATAGCACAAGAAGCATTTAAAACACTGATCACAAGACTCTAGAAGATCATGTTCAACTCATTTACACTGCTGTTTCAATGTTTTTTGGTCTGTATACTTTCCTATGAGTCTAATTTCTTGATTCCACCCAAGAGTATTTACCTACAAACTATATGGAGTTCTATACTGAATGCATATGTTCTCTTGGCACATTAAAACAACAAAGATTAACTTTTTCAGTTAAGCCTAACTTAAGCTGAGAAAGCGTTGGCAATAGCTGAGCTTGGTTCGCAAGTCTTAAAAACAAAATTTTATAAAACTGAATCAATACTGATACTACTTCTTTGAGATCATCTTGCACACAAATTTGAAGAATTGAGCTGGGTATATTTACAGCCCATAGTAAGAAAATCAAAAAACAAAAATGGCCCTTTGGGGCATAAATCATTTCTGTGAAAAAGAATTTCCAGTAATTTGGAGATTTCAAAATACTTGTAACAACAGTAACTCAAAACATTTAAATCTCTTGGCATTTCTTTTAATTTCCCCAAAATGTTTTAGGAAAATAAATGTTTAAATAAATTACAGTTACCCTGTTTTGCCATTTAAAAAAGTACCAAACCATTCGTAGCAAAATAAAAACATTGAAAACAAGCTGAAGCTTTTGAGCCTGAACATGAAGACAACATTAAACAGTGGTTAGCTGCTGTTACATACAGCCAACCTCCTCAGTTGCTCTAAGTATAACCTTGGCATAAGGAGTTTTGTGGAAAAATTGCAAGAATCGGAGAGAAGGCAGTTATATCCCAGAAGTCAGTCATGAGTCTTACGTGGGCACCACTCAGTGTCTGGATAGAGTAGGCAGTGAACTGTTTTAAACCTAAACAGATTATGGTTACTTAATTAAAATCAACACTGAAGAACACTGAAGAAGCATTTCAGGTTATGCCTTAAGTAGCATGGAAGTTTTATACATACACAAAGTGGTTCAAACGTTCAAGACCACTAGGGACCAGTGTTTTGTATTTTGCAAATTTTATTTTTTATTACAATGACAACATCCACACGGTCTGTCATGGAGTCAAATGTTTGCCAAGTGTAAGCAAAACACGATCATACTTGTTATCCCAAGAGCATCTTTTTTTTACTAAAAGTTTAGGAAGATTTAAACCTTTATTACAAGAGTTACATTTACATACAGTTAATTTGATTAGCGGTCTCAGACAATTGGAACCCACCATATACAGCCTATATTTTGTGTGTGTGTTTGTACCGTGAAGGGTCTTCAGCCAATGAGAAAGCTCCTCCAACACTGACCACATTCCTCCTGTTCTCAAATCCACCATAACTGAGGGTCACCTGTGGAGAAATGCAAAACCAGAAAAAAACAGTTTATGTTTTGATCACAAAAACAGTTGATGTAACAGGACAGATAATTACTGTTGACAGTAGCACTGGTTATCTGAGACAGAGGTACTTCAATTTATCTCTGTTATAAAAGGGCCCTTTGCCATTGGAGTAGGCAGGTGTTATGTAAATGAGAATTATATTTACCAAGAAGGGGAAAATTAAGTAGGTGGGTAAAAGCAATCTGGAATCAAAGCCAAATCCTTGTGGGCAATTAAAGTGCTCAATAAAATATAAAAGTGTAGGCTTGTTTTGACAGTGAAGATGCTACAAAATGAACATTGATAACCCAGTGGTTAACGCAATAGACATGCAATTATTGGAAACGTACTGTCAATGCCTTCAGCATTTTAAAACGCCATTTGGTAACAAAATGAAACAAAAACAAGACTAATCATTTTACCCTGAGGGCCACTCTGATATCTGACCTGTTTGAGAATGTTGTCTGTTGGAAGTCTCTGGAGATTCTCCAGGTGTGAGTGGAAAAGGCCCGTGTGTGTCAGGGGAACTTCTAGCAGAGCCTCAATGATGTAACCTATCGTACAATCATCTGGGAGGCGAATCTTTTCTGCAGTTGTAATGAAGTTTCCAAGGCTATGAGACAATTAACAGCAATTCACACATACTGAAATAAGCATGTATAAGCATTTTAATTTGGTTAAACTAAGAGTTTCCATGTGCTCCAAAATGCAGATAACTATCAATAGTCAGCTTACTAATTTGCATGCCAACCCGTTTTGGAGGTCTACATGTAAATTGATAAACCAAAAGGATTTTGAAATGAGAAAGTCCCGACTATATAAAAGTGAGGTGCTGACTTCAAAACAATTGCATAGTCAGTAGAATAAGTATAATAGTACATTCAATAAGCTGACAAAAAACATTAAAAATGTGTTAGAAAGTACAGAGAACAAAAAACAAAGTTTATTACATTTACATAAAATTAAATATTACCATTAACCCTCCTATTATCTTTGGGGTCAATTTGACCGCATTCAATGTTTAATGTCTCTAAATTCTTGGTTGGCATCATTTTTTGGCTTGTTATTTAACGGGTCTTTAGGCAGTAAACAAAGTACTTGACACACAAACTTGGGTAAAAATCATATTCTGGAGGTTTAAATTGCTAGGGTCTTTAAATTGAAGGTAAATTGAGGATAATAGGAGGGTTAAGCATATTCCTGTTAGGACTGTGTGGGCAAACTAACTCACTGAGCAAAGAGATTCAGAAAACCTTTATTTTACCTTGCCCATGGACTCATTTTGAGGGCTAAACCTCGGCTAATACAGAAACCGGCTCCTCCAGTAGCAAACCAGAACTTAACTGACACCTGCAGATTCAAAGTGTTAACACATTAATATTACAAATACACAGTTCACATAGGCAATAAAACTAGGACTGGCTAGGACTAATACATTTTTACAGTTTTTCTAGAATGCAAGCCTGAAAACAATGAACTCCATTACTCTCTCACAAATCTGCCTGTAGTCTTTTAGCAGAGTAAGCAGGGATGGGCAGTATTTATGATACATGTATTTCAAATACGTATTTCAAATATAAAACAGTATTTTGTAATTTGTATTTGATAGGGTTCATGAAAATGGCTTCGTATTTTGTAACAAAATACTTCAGTGTTTTGTATTTTTGTAGTTTTAAAATACTGTCAAATACTTTAATAACTCTACCTGATGACATCATAAATATGCGGCCTCTGATTGGTGCTTACTCAGCAGTTTGCCCAGACTTAACAGAATATTGGAGGAGGTGGTCAAGGTAAGAAACGTGCAGGAAGCTATCCGTCAATATTCTCACATAAATTTCAATAATTTTTAACAGTTCAAGTTAAGTTTTGGTGTTCGTGTTAGTAGCCTAGGCTGTTTACCAGTTTATAATGTTCTTGAAAACTATTATCCCGAGTGGCAGCCCCACATTTATCGTTAGCTTGCTACTTTCAGCCTTTGTTAAGTTTATCAGTATAGGAATTTTGGGTTTTCATGAGCTGTATGCCAAAATCATCAATATTAAAACAATAAAAGGCTTGAACTACTTCAGTTGTGTGTAATGAATTAAAATATATGAAAGTCTAATGTTTATCAGAACATTACAGAAAATAATGAACTTTATCACAATATGCTAATTTTCTGAAAAGGACCTGTACATGACCAAACAAAAACAACACAGTGTGATTAAAATATTTACACCATGGATGATTCAAATATTGTATTTAATACAGTTATTTCAGCAGCGGTGTTGGCTTGGATTGCAAAGTATAAACCTAAATATTACAATCTTTTTGGTATAAATTGTATAAAAAACACTGGCATCTGTTATAAAATAGATTTAAAACATGTTGTACCTGAAGAAACCATCATAACTTAAAAATACTGAAAATAGCAGATCAGTGTAATAGTTTTTTCAAGGTGACACAATTACACTTTTTAGGCAAAACATGGAATCAACTGAGCATGTACTGAGTGTATTTAGCCCAATACAAGTTGTAAGCAGTTTACCCACCCCATTACAAACGTCCCACCCTCCACTTACTAAACCAGTACCTTCTTTTAGTCAAAGGACATAAAGAGCTCACCGCTCCATCACTCTTGACCCTCTCAGCAGCCTCTATGGGGTGATCCAGACTGGGTCTGCCCAGGTACACATCCTGTGTGTGAGAGTAGGAGGACAGCAGCTCCAGCAAACTGGGCAGGATGACATAATTATCATCATCCACATGACAGAACCACCTGCAGAACAGCACATGAGATAAACAGAAAGCAATAAAAGCACCTTATTTATTCCAATTTTAAATCAGAAGTAGCAAGGCTACAATTGTCCATCACTAAAGCTAGTAATTGTGCCATTACACATGTAAATGATTATTTGACTGTCAATGTTCTATTATCCAACTGGTTAAGAACTTATATTTAATTAAATAGCATTATTTAAAAAAACAACAACAACAGGGTCTTATTGTTCTTTCCAAATGAAATATCAAAAGACTACAGTTCACAAGGAGTAACACTATGAAACATTTGCTGATAATGGCTTAAACATACGTGAAACATATCTACTCAAGATGTTAATGAACCTGAGATTAAGTCCAGTAAGACTTTAAAAGCTTCCAGTACGTTTGTTTTGTGACAAGACGATCTTTGTAATGTGTCACAAAATGAACTCAACTTTTTCTGTGACTCGATGAATTTGTCATACTCCACAGACATCTTACAGCACAGGGCTTGGCGAGTGTGTGCCGCAGAGCAGTTGGTGTTGATGATGTTGAGCCCTTGAGGAGACATTACAGTGACAGACCATGATTTTCTGATTAATATAAAATCATGATGATTAGGCTTATTAATCCGACTGCAAAACACATTAGTTGTGACATGGATTTGCTTATTAACAATGAAATGAAGCACAAATAGGTTCTACAAATTTCACCACTAAATTTCAACCTTTTGACATTTTCTAACTCTTTTAAGATTTCTTACTATACATAAACATTATTGTGTTACCTGCTTTCTGCCTGAGGTCTTTGTCCTCTGCATCAGTAAAGATAAAGGTCTGAAAAAAGAGAAAGCAGTCAGTTTTTACCGCTACCTCAAAACACACAAAAACAAACTCAGTGTGCACATAAAACAACCTTCTTAGTGTAAGCCAGCAGAACGTATTTTTTTAAAAAATATTACCTCAGAAAAATGTACTTAAACATGCAAAGCATGCAAAACAAAATGATTGGAGATTGCTATGCAAATGCTAGGATCTTTTCAGTAGTTTTCAGTGGGCTGCCATGTGGTAGCTAGGGTGTTGCTAAGCAGGTGACTGCTGACCCAGGTCAAAAAGCCAGTTGCTTTGGATATACAGTGATATAAAGCTGTTCCCAAGATGTCTCTTGACCTTTGACTGGGTTAGGAAATATATTGCATTACCGTATTAAAACATTTTAATATAACATATTTAAAAAAAAAATACAAATCACCTTTTTGAAGAAAAGAATAGAAAGCAAAAGTAATGAAAGTTGCTAGAGCGTTTTGGAACTTTGTAGTCACTATGTGACGCAAATGTAACCCTCTAAACCATACAATCTCTAACCTGGCACAGACCACAATCATCTGAAGCCACACATCTCTCCTGTTTAAATACAGCCATTATACAAGAGGTGCCAGTAAGGCATAAATCCTCAGAGGGCCCATAGCTGCATGAGGCATAAAAAAAGTCTCTTTGGATCCAAGATTCCCTTATTGACATTTCTGGCAAATAGCATGTTTCAGCAGGCCCAATTTAACAAAGAAAACCAACAGAGAGCATAAAATATCTCATACAGCCTTCCACGTCTACATTTGATCAGTCCAGGACTTATTGTATGTCCTCAATTTATTTCTTAGGATGTTCTGCCTCGCAGTCAACTACTGCTACCAAGTTTTGGAAAATGCTACCAACTAAACAAAACAAAGACTCTGCAACAATGTCTAGGTATGTTTTTCTAAGTGTTAAGAAAAACACTGTGAAGATATTCACTGTATAAAAGTTCTTTATAGTTATCTACTATATAGTAACTGTGTCCTGGATCAATGCCCAAAACCAAACTTTTCTGGTTGTTGTTTTTTTACTGGGTCCAAGAATTACACTTTACTAAAAGCGCCTTAGTGGCCTCCACGTGTCATAGGACCTGGTACAACATTCCTGGTTGATTTGTGTCTGACCCAGTTTAAATGCTGGAAATCTAATTGGGAAAGAATGTTTTCTCTGGCATAAACTGGTACTTTAAGTTTTCTTTCTGAAATACCTAGGTTCAAAATCTGGCTTTAAGAGTGAAGAATAAAAATGGATTGCTTAAAACTCTCAGTTGTGTGCAATTTTAAAACAATGGGTCTTGCGCTGCTATACAGGTTAAGTCAATTTTGAGGTCCCCTTGGGCCCCACTCAGCATTCTGGGAAAGGCCTCCTGAGGGGAGGGTTGTCGACTCCTCTGGCGCCTTTGGCAGTCAAGTGAATGTACTTGGATGAAAGCAAACACACGTCGCCTTGTGTCTATAGATCTCAGGTTGCAGAGGGACTTCCTTTTCCAGGGGGGCCTAAGAGGCATCAGGACAAGGCCCCACACTCACCCAACAGCACCAGGCACACTGCCAGAGAGCAGCTGCCACACTTCCTCTTTTACACTGACCACTGTGTATATTAACACCTTTAAAACATGCCACCACTTTGTGAAAGAAACCCACTGTAAAATGGCAGAAAAAAAGAATAATGTATTAAAAAAGTGCTTAAAATATAAACTACTAAAACTAAATCATTTACAATTCTATAAATATTGTCTTTACATTTAATTAAATATCCAGTAACTGACAATGTGCTTAAATGGACAAAGTAGCATATATTTCTTAATAATTCATTAATATATTAGCTGTAAATCATGGCAGAGTGGGATTTTTAGGCAAATGGTGACTTAAGATTTATTCTGTCCCTGAATATAGAAGACTTGCGTTATACATGGTTCATTAGTGCTTGGTATCTTGAGTATTGAAAAAACAGCTTGGACATTCTGCCAAATTTCAATGTTAAACTAAAAATGAAAATCAATTGGGGGTCAAAAGACATGATAGAGTAATAGTGGGTGGAAATCGGCTGATATCTTGTGATTTGCTTGGGTAAGAGACGTATCGAGAAGCGATCAGTAACCAATTGTTTTGAGCTTGCAGTAATGAATTTTCAATACTTGAAAAAGTGATTTAGCCTCAGTCACAGGAAACATTCAATTGTCGTTACAAACAGGTATTGTTTGCTGCACACAGTTGACGGGTCAACAGGAAAAGCTTATTGAAGCTTAACTATAGCTATTATTTATGGCTTTTTTTCTAGTCATAATGATATATTGGAAGTTTAGTTGTCAAGTAAGCTTCTTTCATAAGTCTTCTCCTTGAGGGAACACAAAAGCTGTGTGCTCTCTAAACTCGATGCTCCTGTAATGACCCCACACTCCACCTTCTTTGTTCCAACAGAATTGTAACACATTCAAAAACTGACACTTAAAATTTGAGAATCGATTTGACTAAAACAGGATGGTCATTTAGATGTGAGTAATGACCAGTATTAGTAGATGTGAAATGCTTCACTCACATTTTGAAGATTTGACCTTCAGTGAAACAATTACTGGCAATAATTAAAAATTCTCTTTGAGTACCTATGAGCATAGGATTATATTCAAAAGACTTGAATTATATGGGCATTCAACTACCTGTTCCTTTGCTTTGGACACCCAGGTCTGAGACAGGAGCTGCAATCTGGACTTGTGATATTTCCTGGTTGTCTTAACGGCAATAAAAATGTCTCTCAAGTCCAAGAAGTCTTTGGAACGGGACCCAGGGGAATTGGCATGTGCAGAGTCCCTTTCTAAGACCCTCTGTGAATCTTTGGATCGGCCCCTCAGAGCATACGGGTGGGTGAAATGATCATCCTTGGCATCATCCCTTACTTGGCGTCCAGCTGAGTCAGGGTACTTGTGGAGGTCATATCTGTGTCCAGCTCTGGTGGGCTTGGCATGGGGCCTGGGTTGAGGCAGATCCCCCTTGCGCCGTGGAGGTTGTAGTGAGGGTATAAGCAGCACTAGTAAGGCACAGAATGCCAGGGAGAGCAGAAAGCAGATTTTGTTGGTGCCAACATGGGATACATGCATTCTTCCTGTACTCAACGCCAGCTCAACCGCCCGCGCCTGCCTGACTCTTCACAATAGCGTCCATCTTCACTGCATCACTAAGAACCCTGTGTAAACAAAACCACACATGCCTTCTTAAAAACCTATAAATAAGAACACAGCTTGACAATTATCAAAGCATTTAACTGACAACATGTTGTTCCACATCACTTTAATTTGATTTTTGAAACGTAATAAAATTAAACGCAATGAATTCACAAAGAAATAAGACATTTAAGCTTCTGAAAAGGATGCAAAAGCACTATTAATGTTTAATTATAGAGGTTCATATAATTCGTATGTTACAATTCAAGTGTAAAAAAAAAGAAATTAATAGCTTTGACTGAAACATACTGAAATTGCTATCATTATTCCCTGAAAATCTTGTTACCTGCCCCAACTCTTCTTGATGCAAACCAGATGGTTCATAATTGATCATTCTGAACAGTTTATCAAAAAATAGCCATTCATGTCAGTTCAAAATCTGTAAAATACACTTACAAGTCACTGAAACCACTTTATAATAGTGTCTTTAGTGTTTCAGTTTCCTTTATGAAACTTGAAAGTCTTATGTCCCATCGTTTCCATTACATGGAAAAGAGCAACTAGCACAAATATTCTCATTTTGTTTTTTCCATTGAAAAATAAATACATATGGGTTAGCAGCAACATAATGTTGGGTAAATGTTGACAGAACTTTAACTTTGGGTAAACTATCGTATTAAATGCTCAAAGTCTGTTTATTTCTATGGCCTCATTGTGCAATCCAATAAAAACATATGCATTCGGTTTCGTTTTGGCACCAACATTCATCTGTCAGCAGGCCTTGTCAACCCTAATAACACCCTTAGCCATCAATGCAAGTCATTTCCTGTCTTCTATTTTGAGACTTGAAATGATACCTCAACTGGTCACAGATGTGGAAGCTGATGGCTGCAATGTCACTGTACCTCACGTTTAGCATAATTTTCGGAAACCAAGACCGACTGTGTCCACACTGCACACAACACCAAGTAGAAATAGAACTGCACTTTTTATGCCCAAATTACATACATAATTTTTTCCCCAATTCCCAAACTTCCACAAGGACTTTAACCAAATTCAACAAATGGACAAGCTGTCATACATACTGGGAGAAAACCCAACAAGCTCAAATCTGGCTGCGAGATAGTCAAGTCCTGTGACAGATGGACACAAAACACAAAATCTGACACTATATGACAGAACGCTGTCACTACTCATGTCACTCTGCTATACTCAGTACTTCCAAGTTTTCTGTTTATTTACAGATATACATTTATATACTTTTTAAATGGTTCTTTTTGTGTAAAAATACCATGAAACCACATATACATAAATCAATTCCATCATCATGGTGCAAAGTCCAGTACCTTATAACTGCAATGGTACATGTCTGATGCCAGCTGTTGAACTCAAATAGCTGGGACTAAAGTGAACTGGACAAAAGGTTTCAATGAACAAAACTGCAACTAAAACGGGCACTTCTCAAAAGCTTGTTACATTTTTACCTAGACAACATTTTGGGGACTTCCAGCATTTATACACCTAAGTGATGCGCAAAATGTTTGGTCAAGTAAATTTAAAAAGTGTTCCAAAGGCCATTCCCATATACAGTTTTGGATTTTAAAACGATGCGTATTAGTCTAAACAAGTTCAAATGTATTTAATTGTTTTTTAATGTAACGTTTTAATGTTGTTAGGTATTGATAACAGCCGAATTCGTATTAAAGCTTGCTGCATCTCGTTTTATGTATGCTTTAAATGTTTTCTCGTGTTTGTAAGTTTACATACGACACAAATACCTTAGTGAAAGTATCAAGACCACTATTAATTGCTCCCTGTTAGGAAAGTTAGTTTACTTCTGTGTAAAAAGCGCAACGCTGTAGGAAACAACCATAGTAAACTGAAATAAGAGCAATTTAGACTGGATACACATACAGCGTTTCTTACGCCGTAAACTTTGCAAATGCACACGAGTTCGTACAGTCCACTAAAAGGCGAATTAAAAAGCGATCGCTTGTAAAAATACAGTCTTTGTACAAGCAGATAAACGCCTTTCTTGAAACCAAATACGAGTGTCTTACCGAGAGTGATCAGATGTTACTAGACGTGTTGATCTGTATTACTGCTCTCGTCGCCGTCGCAGCATTTAAAAAAAAACTGAAAACGTCAAATCAATAAATGAATCATGCAATAAAATGTTTATATACCGACAGGGCGAAGGTACTCGCGAACTGAGCGGTTTCTTTTCCTCTTCTTTGTCGAGAGTAAGTCAGCATGACTCATCCGTATCCATCTTATTGTTCTTGCTTTGACTTCTTCGCTTGATGCTTCCCGAAGCACGAACTTAAATCAGTCTGGATCCCTCTGTGGCGTGCATTTATTGTAAAGTTACTCCCATGTCGCCAGCCACACCACCTAAGTTTCCTGACTCTACTACTCAACTATGACTTACTGCTGGTGTGTTGTGTTGTGTTGTTTTAATGACCTCACTGATAGTGGCGTGCCATAACACAAGCGATAGCAGTGATATTTCCTACATTGTCCTTTCTCTCCAAGGCTAAAAGCGCATGCTTTGAACATCAGCCCCGCCTGGCGGATGTGTTGTGATTCTACAGCCGTCTCTAACTGGGTGCCCTGACACCTTTACCCCAGTTGCTCCCCAGGCGCTGCAATGAATGTCTGCTCACTGCTCTGCGACTGTGTGTGTCAACGGCTTGCAACACGTTTAACCTACTAAACTTGATGTAGACATGTCACCTACTAAACCTAAGTATCGTCAGTTTTATGCTAATGCAACAGAGACTGCTATCAGAGGTTGTAGTGCTTTGTTTCCCCAGAAAGAATTTGAAATTAGTATGTTTATATATTTCAGTTTTAAAATGTATTTAATAGAGTTTAAATAGATGTGACACATTTAAAGCATTAGCTTGCGTAACGCATATCCCATATTGCAAGTCGTGTGCAGCCCTAATATGGGCGATAACATGAATAAAAAATAATAACAACAATTAGCTAAAATAATAGAGATAATTTCCTGTGTTTAAATCTCTGTTATACTTTTACCTACTGTGACCCTGCAAAGGTGGATTTGGAGATTAGATATATGGTTTTATATATATTTTCCACGTTCAATACTCTGCGTTGCATTTATTTTAGGTAATCTTTTAAGTCACTGTATGATCTTATTCTGACATCCACATGCATCTGTCCATGGGCCCATTTACAAGCCCCGCCCACCCTTTCTCTTGAGCAGTGTTATACAGTAGACTGGGTCAATAGAGCCAGTTCACTGGGGTCTCTGACTGAGCCTCAGGGCAGATTGTTCAATACTCACAATAAAGCAATAACAAATGTTCAAACAGTGAAAAGCTGAAGATATCATAAATGACACTGCAAATGTGAATATTGAAGACATGTGAAGTTCCCTGCTAATAAAACCAACTAAAACCTCTTTTTTATGTTTTCTCATGGAATCGTAGTTGAGTTGTGGGTCTCTGTTGATAATGTGTTGACTGTTAGTGGCATCCATCTCCCAAAATAATAGGTGTCTTTAACGTATATTATGCTGCCTGTGATCTCTTGTGACATCTGGTGGTATGTCTGTGAAATTAACGAATCCATATGATGGCTGAAATGTTTCCTCATACAGACATACTACAAACATAAAGGCTGAAACTTCAAGAACGTATGCAACCGCTGTGCGGTAGTTTTAATGGCAAACACACACAGAAACCTCAATGGGAAGTGATAGCTTGACGTGTTGGTTAAAAATAGTGCTACTGTATTTAGGATTTTTCCCACTCCCTTAAGCACATGGCTCTGTCAATCAAAGACTCAAAGCAAAATGGCAGACAAAGAGAACTGGGCTTTGGCAATAGCAGGCAAGTTAAATCTATTTTTCACCCTTTAAATGTTTAAAAAAGCTTCAAGAATTGTCAATTTAGCAAAACAAATTGTAAAAGTTAGTTTGGAGGTTTCTTTACACTGACACATCACAATGTATTAACATAACAGTGGAAAAAAAGACACTATTAATAGTTGCTATTAGTTGTTAGATATTAAATTACATATTACATTAAATGAGAAATTTCATTGTCATATTTTTACAATAAATTGATTTTGTGGTGAACTGAAAAATGTAATATGTAATGTATCATTTCTGTAAATAGCATTACTGTCTCTCTGTAGTTTGCCTAGCCAGTTTGTTGGTGGTTAAGGCAGATATCATCACAGACGCCCCGGTGGGTCAGCTGTTTGTCTACGAGCTCCACAGAGAAGTTTTCCAGAGTGAATTTGAGCCTTTTCATAAAGTTTTTGGTAAGTCTCACAACAACCTGTGTGTTTAAGATTCCACTTCTACTCGTGTTGACATCACAAAATTGACATCACAAAATGTTGCTCTTTATAGCAGATCATGTTTATGATGATCCAATGGTGTTTAAATGCAACAAAGAGAGATTTCCAGATTTGCCCGGGTGGCTTCGCTTTACTCAGAGGGACCCTTATGATAATGGCTTCCTATATGGAACTCCTTTGCCACAGGACAAGGGCAGAAACATTATAGAGGTAAACCATAAAATTCAAACCTTAGAAGTGCATCAAACTGCATTTTAGAAAGCACAGTACCACTTTTTTATTGCTGACATCATAGAAATGTTTTAGAATTGTTTGTTTTCATTCAACTACATATGAATGTAATATAGTATATTATAACAATAATGTTATTGACTTTAGATTAATTGGCTCATGAAATATTCTAATCAACTATCTTCTAAACTATTAGATTTTTGTGATCAACAAGCGAAGCTATGACACATTTAAAGAGAGGCTGGTGATAAATGTGAGTCCTGCAGGTAAGATATGTTCAACACACTTACATATACATACTTACATACTTAAACTATGCAATAAATTCTAAAGCATTACAATCATCAAGCATCAAGCATCAACCTGGTGGGTTTATGAGATTTGTTACTTTTCTGCAGTAAAGAAAATGCCATACCAGGCTGAATTCGTTATAGACCAGAGAGATATTGAGAAAGTGCTGCCCTCTAGTGTCCAAGAGGAGATTAAACGGGACATTATGAAACTCTGGGGAACCAACAGGCTAGATTTTGTAAACATTACATCTGCTCTGGACAGGGGCGGTCGGGTCCCCCTTCCTCTTCCAGGACATTTTGAGGGGTGAGACAAAAGAGCAACTTTTTACAATAGAATTACTATTATTATTACTATTATTGTTGTTGTTGCTAGATTGATCATGCACTTTGGCATATGTGTGACTGTGTGTATGTTGATGTGTGTTTCTCAGAGTGTATGTTAAACTGGGCTCAGACAGGCCGTTTTCTGAATGCATGCTAAGAATTCAGACAGAGGAGCACCGGAGAGAATGTGAAGCTGGAGGGAGGATCACTGGAGATTGCAGCACTTGCACTATTCCAGCCAACTGCATAGTCTGGTGCCAGTCTGTCCTGGTGAGGCCCAACAACACGTCACTCTGCATTGACAGGGTCATTTTCACAAGAAGAGCAGTGAACAGTTAGACAGCCATTCGGCTATAGCTTCTCTGTACCAAATGTACAAATAAGTTTACATAGATTGTTAATTTATATGAGCATAAATTTAATGTAGTATAACACACTACTTTGATGTACAAATGATTTTTAAAGCAAAATGTAAATATGTCACAATAAATATAATAGAATTATACAATTCTTTTAATTCTTTACAATTATATAATTCTTTTCTTTAATTATACATAAAAAACGTATATACATACGTTCTTGAGTTATTTTGCATTACTTAAGAATCTTAATGACTCTAAAAACATTATTTAAGAACAATAACATTTCTAATTTTCCTCATTCACTCACATTTGGACCTTGGACCTGGACCTACTGTATATATCCTTACCCATATTTGGACTTTAATTTTACCCATCTTCCCTCAGTGTTGGTGCAGGAAAGGAAGATTGTTCTGCAGAATTGTTTCTAAAATTTGTATTTTTCTCATTCATTTTTTGTAATCTGTTTTTCCATAGTATGATCTGTCCAAGCCCGTTCCACCCGCTCTGGTCCCTGCTGTGGGTTCAGGCATCCTCGAGTGGGGTGGAGAATTCAACCCTCCGGAATCACCTCCTGAAAGAGATTTCTTCCCCGACTACATTGTCACCATCATCATTCCCCTTATTATAGCTGTGATCCTCTGTCTCATCCTGGCCTACATCATGTGTTGCAGAAGAGAAGGAGTGTATGTTACATTCATGTATTCATTTTTTGCAAATAATATTTGTGCTAATATATCATAATTTAATGGTAATGAAATAGAATGTTGATCTGGAAAACCTGGACAAAATCTGCTAATAATGTCCCTTTCTTATTTCCTTTCAGTGTAAAACGCAATGCCAAGACCTCTGAGTATGTATCCTTGACTGAATCTAATGTTCAGTTCAAATTACTGACAACATATATTTTGATATTATTGTTGAAATCTACCTTCTTGACAACATGTCTAATCTCTCTTTATTGTTTCTGCATATCTGTCTTATGTATTTCTCAGTCTCCAGCTGTATCATCATCACACAATCCAGGATAACTTCAGTGAGCTGCGGAGAATGGCTGGGAATGATAGGTTTACAGTCGACCCTCCTCGCCAGTGCCTCAAGCCCCTCTTAATGGCAGAGCAGTCAATGGCAGGGCACTGAGTCGATGCCGTGCCACACGGAATTGTCTTTCAAGAAGTGGGAAACCTTTACTCGTTTTTGCAGTTCACAATTATTTGTTTACCTAAAAAGGTTTGTCATTATTTACTTGTTTCAAACCCCTTTGCTGTTTTCATTTCTGTGGAACAGAAAATAATTTTTTAAGAACCTTAAAAAACATGACAGTCAATTGCCATAAAAATATTGTTGTCTGAAGCCAAAAAAATAAATGAAATTGATAATTCTATCACAATCTCCCCTCTTACTAGAGATTACACTTTAATTTAATTACATCATGCTAATGTGTCTTAAATTATAGAGCACCATTGGTATGGACAGCTTATATATACATTTACTTCTTTGTCTTTATTGTAGCATAAGTAACGTTCATGACTAACATACAGAGTTTATCTGTCATGTCTGTCCAATATCTGATTAGCTGAAAACTGTAAGTATATCTGTTAGCACTGGTCCAGGTATATCAGATCAGTGCAGCCCTATTCCAGATTGACAACAATGTATTAAGAATATGGCCTCTTTTTGGAGTTGTATGCAGTGTCAAATGTGAGTTTCATGTGAAAAATAAATGCATAAATAAAAATGCAATTTTGTGCTTGTTGAGTAATGTCCACCCTGATGTTTTTTTTCTGTATTAACCATACATTACTGTAAAATTGCCTATTAATATAGTATATATGCTTTAATATATACTTTATATGTAGAAGTAATAATTGTGTTACTGTCAACAATCTTGCTGTTTTAGGATTAATGCTTTTTATCTTTTTTTAAGTTATGATGCTTCAGGTCAATAGGAGCAGGGAGTGATTTTTGGTTTTGAATTCTACTCAATAGTGGACAATTGGATGCCATTCTGTGCTTGACCTTAATACAAAAGAGTGAACAAGGTGTCCCACATGATCCCTTATAAAAACTTCTATCACTTCTTTTAAGATGAAGATTTTATTAAAGCACTGCTGACTACATACTACTACAAATAGATTTTTTTCAGATTTTTAGCATAATATTCTCTTTTATACAAAACTGTATATATTTAGGATCCTAAACCTTAGATTCTGTTTGCTTACTGTTTGCATGCATTTCAAAACATATTTCAACCAAATCACAAACTTTTTGAAATAAAATAGAAATTGGGTAGTTGAGTGAAAACAGGGTAGTTTGTTTAATTTATGATTAGAGAAAGGCATTGAGGCCATGGCAAGAAGATAACATATCCAGCATCCAGTTGACCACATAAACATGCTTTATTTCAACATCCAAAATAATTAAAAACATCTCGAAATACTATACATGTACAAAATAAGTACAGATTCTTTGTTGGAACCATCTGAGGGTCTGTTTCTTCTGTGATTTTATTTTTGCCGCCTCATTTATTATGTATAAGAAACCTTTCACTAAAAACAAATCAAACAAAAAACATTTAAAAGGGTGTGCATTGCATTTTGAAAGTTTGAAATCTAGAAATGGGGGGAGCGGCATGTACAGACAAATTAGGTTTTCTTTGAAACTTCAGAATTGTAAAGAAAGCGCGGGTCTTAGAAAGACGAACTGGCAATCAGTCCATTCACTTAACCCATATCAGATTAAGTGCAAATCTACAGTAACCAATCCAGCTATTTTCTCTCTTTTTCTCTCTGACACTTTAATAAGAGCAATTGCATCACATTGACAGCAAGACATTCTGTTGACATTTAGCACCAAAAAGGCCCTGCAAGTGTAAGTGACAGTAAAAATGGACGAGTTTGTTTTCTCTCTAATACAAACCACAGACAGGACCTATATAGAGGAAGTAGCACCTTTTTATACCTGTTACTTGTTAACTTAGTAATCCTCACTAGAATAAAAAACTGCCCTCGCATCCCCCAAAATGTTATTACATGCACTTTTTTGTCCTGAGGTAGCCATTACATCAAGATGACATTGTACCATTTTACCTAAACTTTGTTCCCTGTGTGATGTTTTGTGAGTTTTGTCTCACTTTTGGTTAGAAGGAACAAGACACTTGGCTGTTGTTTGTCATATTTATTCAACACCAGAGAATGGTACATTAGCATTTGCTTGTTTTTCATTGTCCTTTCGCAGTGGTCAAAAAAACGGCAAAAAAGTCAGAGTATTTTTTTGGGGTTGATGTTTTTTTAACTCCAGGGGGGCAGGGCATTTTACAAGTATATATTATTTTCTTGTTGTCAGCTGACGCAAATGATGCTCGCTAAGTGTCCTTGATGTTGATGGTTGATGTAGTGGTCCTTAATTATATTTTAAACATTACTTTAAGAACAACACAACAAGCACCGTCCTCGAGAATTCAGGTTTAAGCACATGGACCGATTGCAGCCGAATAAGAGTTTGTTTTTTTTTATGAACAGGAAAAGATTTGAAGATGACTGCTAGAAAAGAAACAGCAAGGTCATGTCCAGATTTTTCTTTTTACAAGAAGCAGACAGGGCCAACTTCTATGCCGAATTCCTGATCTGGAGCACCAATGTCCATAGGAGCGATATCAATGATTGGCAGACGAGATGTTTTCGTTGTCTTATAGTCAATGACTGCCTTGCCCCATGTGCCAGTGTGTGACTGTGAATTAAATGAAAAATCTGTGATTACACTTGATTTATACAACATTATACATAAATATATACAAAAAATAAGAGAGGAACAACCAGAGCCAAACAAGACTAGAATAAGTCAGTATGAAAGGATACAAAGAAAGAAGCAAAATACCATTTGGTTCCATAAAGAACTCTTAACATCCACAGAACCTTTGTCTATAAGGTTGAACTTTTTTGTAGAAAATATTGAACGCCTCAGAAAAAATGCCTACCGTGCAACCATCCTCGCTGACTCTGTATGTGAAGCGGCTGTTGCCCTCTGCTCTGATCTCGATGTCGTTGGAGCCCTGCAGGAGAAGAGCCTTCTTCAGGTTGCCAGTGGCCTCATCCATGTAGGCGATGCTGTTCTTGCAGTGGTAGGTGATGTTCTGAGATGCCTCGTTGGACATCAGGCGCATGAAAGTCAGTTGGATGTTTACATCTTCTGGGTCTGAGCCCTCACTGCCATACTGGAACTGTAGAGGAGATAAGACCAGAAGAATATTACTTCCTGTGCTGGTTATGCAAGATCATAATGATCATAATGATGGAGTGTAAAGGTCTGAGCGTTAATTGAGAATTCTTCATGGTCCTAATCAATCTTGTGTGCTTCAACAAAAGCAAAGAAATCTGACCTTTTGATTTGAAGATGCTAACAGAGTAAATGTCACAGGTTGATGCACAAGAAATCCAAGAATCCAAATATTGTATATATTATATTCAATTATTCATTACCCTAATTCTTTTGAAATATTTTTTGGTCTTACATTTTAGACCTCACTGTAAGTGACTTAGCATTTCTATCTCCAATAGCTACAATCTCATCAGACATTTGTAAACATAAACATGCAAATGATCACACAAAGGTTTTGGAATAAATTCAATGAAAAACTAAATCGTACCTGGAAGCCATTAGGCATGGACTCTCCAAACCAAACGTGCTTCTTCTCTCTGATGTTCTTGCTATTGTACCAGTTCTTCTTAGGTATGGCTGCCTGAGATGGTTGGACACAGGTCTCTCCAGTCTCCATGTTGCAGAAGACCTTGATGGCATCAAGAGGAGAACCCTGGTTGGGGTCCACCCAGTATGTACCTTACAGGAAAAGACAAACAGATTGATATGCATTTTTGCCATTGTAATTCTAAGACTCATTATGAGAAGCTCATTGTGTTACAACTTCTTGTTTTTTAGTTGTTTAAACATACCGCTCTTCCAGTCAGAGTGGCACATTCTGAGGTCACGGCACATGCGGGCAGGGTTAGCCTGGGTTCCTTCAGGGCTACGGATGTTCTCAATCTTCTGGCTCAGAGATTTAAGGGTGGTGTCCACTTCAGTATCACGGTCACGAACGCTAGCATCATCAGCCCTGTAGCCTCCACGCAGAGGATCGTGGGCCTTCTCAGGCTGGGGCATGGGCAGGAAAGGCTCACCAATACCAGAAGGTCCAGGTGGGCCAGGAGGTCCAGGAAGACCAGGAGCACCCTGGGTAAGAGAGATAATGTAACATTGGATGTTGTTTAAATCTGTTTTTTGGATGTTGTTAAAATGTGTTTCTCTTTACCTGGAGGTGCATAATTAGATTTTTGTTAAAATAAATTATGCAACATTAACACTATGTGATTTTAGATTAATATAAGACTTACAGCAGGTCCCATTTCTCCACTGCGACCACGGGGACCAGGAGGTCCAATGGGTCCAGGCAAACCATTCATACCATCTTTACCAGGGACACCATTGGAGCCAGAAGGACCCTATAACAACAAGAAAATCATTTCAGTTACTGAAATGCTTGCATGAGACAGCTTGTCCTAGTTTACCTAACAATGAGAAAATATGGTTAATCATTTTCATTTCATATGGTTAATCATTTTCATTTTGATGCTGTTTTTCTTTATGAAGCTTAAAAGCCACTGGCAACTATTTCTGGTGTGTACAAAAGAACAGCTTGGACATTCTGTTAAACATCTTCTTTTGTGTTTCAGTGTAGATAGAAGTACAGAGTATCAAATATATGAAAGAAAGCTATTTTCAACATTGCTGTAAATATATTAAGTAAACTATAGACACAATCTATCTGATGCTTTTATGACATTCATATGTTTATTGTTTATCATATACCAATATGTTGTGTTACTTACACGAGGTCCAGCGGGGCCATTGGGTCCAGCAGGTCCTTGATCACCAGGAGAACCCTAAAGAAATGTGGAAAGTGAAATATTATATAAAATATGAAGAAATTTTCTGCCCTAAGAAATCAACAGCTCAATTCTATGTTTATATATTATGCAGATAGGTTTGTGTGTAGATATTCGGATTTAGTTCAAATATGTGACATCATGTTCTCACTCACGGGAGGTCCAGGAGCTCCAGACATGCCAGAGAATCCACGGTGTCCCTTGTGGCCTCTCTCTCCAGTCTCACCTGCCTCACCCTTGTCTCCACGTGCACCAGCGGGACCCTATATACAGACAAATGGAGATCTTTTCTCTGGAAAATCTGCCTGCTTAATGGCTATATTGACAAGTTCACAAATTGATGAAAACGATTTTGAAACTCATACCGCAGCACCACGGACACCAGCAGGACCAGATGGGCCAGCAGGGCCAGCAGGACCCTAAAAGGAAACAAAAGGAAATGAGGACAACACTGAGAATATCCAGCGGGCCAAATTCAATAGATATCATGGATATATCATAGACGTCTGTATCTAATATATATTCCACATCATATCACCAAAGCATGTCACCTATTTTGCTAACCAGCAAAACATGAGTGTTAATTTGCCAGTTTCACAGTTTTACCAGCATGGATGTGTGCATAGCTATGTACCTATTTGTAGCATAGCTTTGTTTAACAGAATTTTTTCATGTTTATATTTTATTACTTATATCCCACTTAACAAGAATACTGGACTTTTTATACACAATCCAACTGGTGTAGATGGATTGTGTGATGTCACTGTGGTGTTTAAAGTGTAATGTGATACACCGTTTTTACTCATTTTGGTTAAAATCCAATCCTGGGAAAAAAGAAGACCTACATCAAATTCAAACTTACAGCCTCTCCACGGTCCCCAGATTTGCCAGAAGGACCCATGGGACCAGGGGCACCAGGAGGACCAGGGGGACCAGGAGCACCAGCATTGCCATTCTCACCACGGTCTCCCTGTGGAGAAACAGGAGTGAAACAGAAGGTTTAGCATATTTAACATATACCATAAACATATGTATATGCATCACATTACTATGAAAGGGATAATATAGCGTCAGCCTGACAGGTTAAAGAGTAAGTGTTTGCACATCTTATATGCACAACCCAAAATTTATTATTTTTTATTGTTTTTTTGTTTTGATCTATAATTTATTGTTGTTTTGCTGCTGTGTTGTCATGCACCTATATGCCAAGGAAAATTCCTCATACATGTATACATACAATACTTACTGGCAAAATAAACCTCATTCTGATAGCAGTCTTTATACAATAATATCTGAGTACCAAAGGCTACAATTGACCAATCCAAATTCAGTATTACCATCCTCTTTGCATAACCCCCAAAGCACAATTAGCTTAAAACGAGGATGTGATTGAGCTCACCTTGGGGCCAGGAGGACCATCACGACCAGGAGCACCATCGTGTCCAGGGTTACCCTGCAGTGAAAGATGAGTGTGAATTGAGAACGTAATTGAAAACATAAAATATATACATATTTGATAAAAATATAAAAAAAACTTTGATACTGTACAACAGCAGTAAAATTACTCACTTCACGTCCGGCCTCACCAGTAGGTCCACTCAGTCCAGGGGGACCCATAGGTCCAGGAGGTCCACGTTCACCAACAGGTCCACCTGGCCCTTGTTTACCAGGCTCTCCCTGAGGTCAGAGGTACACAAATAAGTGTGTCATCAAGAGAGGCAACAAAAAAACTGAATTTATTAAAATCAACATGAAATGGTAATTTTACTTCTGACACTTCAGGAATAGTAATACAAGAAGAAAATGTTAGGGGCCTTGATTTTATTATTCAAAAATTAACTGAATCATGAAAGCCAGACAGTTAATAGGGAAAAGCTTAACAATAAGAGGGTTTGGTGACTGTGAAGTTATTACTATAAATGAAAGTTTTAATGTTAGGAAGCTAAATTTGGGTGAATTTTGATCTCATGTTGATTTTAGGATACACATACTTCAAAAAACAAATAAGGAACTTACACTGGGTCCGGGGAGACCAGAGAAACCTCTCTCACCCCTCTGTCCTGGAAGACCAACAATACCACGGGCTCCAATAACACCAGGAGGTCCAGGAGAGCCAGCGGGACCCTAAAGACCAGACAAAAGATTTAGCTCAAGACAGCAGGTACACTTTTTAGAATGTATGCAGTTAATCTAATGTAAATATATACAAAGTCTAATTATCAAGGTATTTCATTGTTTGAAGTTGTGTCAATAAATCTACAAATCTGTTGAATGAATACTTACAGCAGGACCATCAGGACCAGTGCTACCCCTCTCTCCGGAAGGTCCGGGGGGTCCAGCACCACCAGGCTCACCAGAGCGACCAGCAGGTCCTTTCTCACCACGATTTCCTCTTGGTCCTTCCTTACCGGCACCTCCAGTTGGGCCAGGGGGTCCGGAAGCACCCTGAGATAGAGAGGGTTGTGGAGGTTGTGTGAGAGAAAGCAATAAAGCTACTTTGCTGTGCATGTAAAGAATTAGTTTAGCATTTAAACTAAACTAGTTTAAACTAGTTTAGCATGCTTTAAACAACACTTACAGAGGGACCTGGAGGTCCAACTCTACCAGCAGCACCAGGGGGACCAGTAGCACCCTATGCAAAAACAAAGACACTATAAAGCAACAAAGAAAATCTAAAACAAAGACACTCCTACTATTCAACAGCAAACTTCTGTCAATATAGATTTTTAGACATAGAAAACATAAAGGGTCTAATTGTAGAGTTTATAAAGGGCTTCAAAAAGCAAGCTTAATTATGAAGATCTGTGATGTCCTGGCCATACACTTAATATCTCATAACTTTTACTACAGGGATAATGAAAGTATAGACAATATGAGCATTCCTTAACTTTTACTATAGTAACAACAATCAATTCTCTGTGTAGTTAATTTTTGCCATAAGTCTTACAGGAGGTCCAGCACCACCACGAGCACCCTTAGATCCAGTAGCACCAGCAGGTCCCTGTTAAAAGAAAACAACAGTTGATATTGTAAATAAAAGACATTCATCTACTACATTTACTAAATGTCCATCCAAATGTCATGTTTCCTAAATGCTACTGTAAAATATACAGTCTGACACAACCTTCATCCAGAGCCACCAATGATTTAAATCACAAAAAGACAGTCGAACTAAAGCAGCACCTGTGGGCCAGCAGGTCCAGCAGGTCCAGAAGGTCCGGGAGCTCCAGCATCACCCTTAGGTCCAGAGTCACCAGTCTCTCCTTTAGCACCAGGCTGACCGTTGGCACCCTGTATTGAGAATAGAGAAACATGAGCTCAGTCATATCTTTGGTTAAAGACTGACAGTTTGGTTGAAGAATGGTTTGTATACTGGTTAAATTAACATGGCATGAGATTGTTGTACTCACAGGGGGTCCAGCGAAACCAGCAGGTCCAGGGGCACCAACCTCACCACGTTCACCCTGAAATTATTCAGAATAAACATTTTTAACACACACATCTGTTTTCAGTTTCTCATGTATAATATCATTAAAATACAACTATTTAAAACTGTAACTCAACAATATACATAAAAAAAATAATGTTAGGCATTGTGCATAAACTAACAGTTTTGTAAAATAAAACAGTTATTGTGCATTTCTGTTTTAAAAATAAATGTGTTACTATGTGCAATTTTGCATTATTCTATTTATATTAAAAAGACTGGTTGTTAATTAAAGTAGTACATTTCTTATTTAAAAAGGTACATTATTTAAACATTATTTAAAAGATGTTATGCTGAAGTCAATGGTGTCACTTAAATATCAAATTATAGCCTGCAACTATGTTTTACTTAGGCTCTAAGTAAAACATATGGTTAATATTGGTGGTGTTCAGGTGTTTTGCTCCACATCAGCACTGCCTGATCTGCCTGAACAGCTTATGTGTTAAAGCTGTTGTTAAATTCTAAATTAGAGTTTTATGTGGAGTTTTGCTGTATTGGGTTTTGAGAAGCATTCTAAAAACTCACAGGGGAACCACGAGCTCCAGTCAGACCTGGAGGACCAACAGCACCAGTCTCTCCCTAAAACACAATCACAAGAGGATCACAAACATTAGCATTAGGTGACAACAGTAATAATTGTGTCAAATTTAAAAGACACTGATTATATTTTTTCAAAATGATAGGAGAATGATGGGCTAAAAATATTATAAGTGGGAATGAATGGGCTAAAAATATTTTATTTTTCATATCAAAAGATATAGTTTTTTCACATTACAAGAATAAAAAACATAAACAAAATTTTATAATTTAAAAAAATTTTGTTTGTGTTTTGCATAAATCTGAGGACATTTTTTCTGGTTTGGACATTCTTTACCTTCTCACCAGGAGCACCACTGGGTCCAGGGGGTCCAATGGGGCCAGTCAAACCACGTAGACCATCCTTACCAGGAGCACCATCAGGGCCTTTGGGTCCGCCGTCACCCTAGAAATGGAAAGACTACTGTTAAAATATTGCATGTGACATCAATACTGAAGCTGTTATATGGGACTAAAGTCAGCCTGTCACTACAGTCACCACACTTGTTTGAAATAACCACATTACCGGCATTATGTAATCTGTAGAGTTAGTGTACATATTGTTTTTCAATTCAGAATACAGTGATTGACCAATCAGAATGAAGTATTCCAAACATCCATGAACTAAAACTGTAACATGAGGATTTCTGTGTGCAAATCTACACTGTTTCTCAGTAGGAATACTTACTCTATCTCCTCTGGCTCCAGGCATGCCACCAGCACCTCTCTCTCCAGGCATTCCCTGCATTCCAGCAGGACCAACACCACCAGGAGCTCCAGCAGCACCAGGCTCTCCCTACACACAACAGATTACATTTACACATCTTCATAAACATCATTCATCTCAGCTATGCTATGAAATGGGGAGTCTTACCTTAGCGCCATCATTACCAGGAGAACCAGGGGCTCCACGAGGACCAGTGGGACCACCAACGCCGGGGGCACCACGCTCACCAGGGAAACCTCTGTCACCCTAAACAAGACATGTATGATATGAGTCATAAAATAAGAAATATGCTCACACATTTTATCAATACATAGTTAACCCTGCTCTGTCAGTTCACCGTCTGTTTACTTGTCAACACAACAAAAGTATTGTAAATAAATAGAATTTGAGCAATTATTATAATAATGTGTAAATTGAATGATAATGCTATATTATTTTAAATAACTTACATTTTTTGGTTTAGAAACAATATCAGCACTTAATTATAATTGTTTCTAAAATATAAACATTTTCAAAAAATACCCATGTCTTAATAATAGACATTTTGCTTCACAGATGCATGAATCTTTTTTGCTGTTTTGACCATGTAAATATAATAATATACAAAGATATTGAGAAAGATTTACATTCAAAGTTATTTTTTGTAGGGTATACTAGTATACTATACTATACTGCAGCTGATAGCAAGATAAATATCAGATTATTCATTTAAATGTTAATGGGTGAATCAGAGTAAGTGAGTTTTAAGGATTGTTTTGTTTGTTATAGCATAACAGTGGGGAGTTTAAATTAGCCAGGAGACACTCACTCTTGGGCCGGAAGGTCCAGGAGGACCAGCTTCACCAGGAACACCCTGTAAAGCAGAAACATGATAAGTTACACTGACCTATAAGATGTATAGCAAGAATACACTGATGGTGACACTATATCTTATACTGTGATTGTTGAAAATAAATTAGGACGGGTAAATTAATACAATAATGTCTGTTTGCTAGAGAATAATAGACAAAGTATAATTTTCATTACTGTACATATTAACTAGATATGCCTGACACTGATCTTACATGGGTGTTCATGTCATTTAGTTATGTGGTCATACACACCTGCTCACCAGGTTTGCCAGCCTCACCAGTGGCACCCTGTGCACCTGGCAGTCCCTGTACAGGAATAAAAGTGGATCGGTTAACTTCCACTAAACATACATTGTAGTCTGTGCTGGGATTTAAATACATATGTTCAAGTAATAAAAATGTACCTGGAATCCAGGAGAACCAGCAGGTCCCTGTTCTCCCTTGTCTCCAGCGGGTCCCTATAACACCACAAACCAGAAGAATTACTACTGAATTATGACAAAACCAACACTTATGATAAAAACATATTTTTCTATTATAGCAACATTGAAAGGATAAAATATACATACAGCAGGTCCAGAAGGACCAGGAGCACCAACGTCACCATCCTTGCCAGGAGCGCCCTATATAAACACAGCAAAAATCCACAGTTTAAAAAACAGTGAAACAAACCTGCTGAGATGTCATGAAAGCATTTTTGAGGTTCCTTGGTTTTAATGGTTTATCAAGCTGTCTGAGCTAAATGTTAAACTAAGTTCTTTTTTGTTTAATCTTGCCATAAAAAATGTAGAAAGTGCTTCAGAAATATAATTTAGATACACACCAAACCACCAGGAGGTCCAGCAACACCCCTCTCACCAGGTTTACCAGCTTCACCCTACAAGAAATTGATGTAATAAATAAAAGTATAATATTTTCAAAAAATTAGCAAAACAATGTACAGTAAATATGTGTTCTTGGCATCATACATCAGCTCCCTTGGGGCCAGGGAATCCCATAACACCAGGGGCACCACGAGATCCAGCAGGTCCTGGGGGTCCTGGGCGGCCATCTTGTCCGGGGGCACCCTGTTGGAAGAATCCACATAATATTTTTAGAATTTTAATTTACAAATTATGTTAATATATATACCTACAATATATACACAGTAATATTAATATCAACATTCAACAGTAGCAAGAGCAGTAGGAGGAACATAATATACTGTACACACAATACTGTACGAAATCCTCCAATTTAGATGCTTTACCCGCACGTTTTTGAGATTTTTTGCTTCTGTGTGTCAGTAAGAACATATCAATATATACATTTTCAAAAATGCCAAAATCTTGCTTTAGTTAATGGCAAAAAATGTTTGGAGTCCTACATTAGGTGTGATGTTTTCTACAGACAAAATATAGAGAGAATCTTACATTGCACTGTATGTTTACATTTAGATGTAACATCCAAATGGTTAAAATATATTAATATACTACTGCATAAGATAAGCACTTACTCAACTGAACAATAGTTTATATGTACTGTTCCATATAAATAATAACAGGCAGAATTTTAAGTGGCTTACAGAAGGTCCAGCTTTGCCATCAGGTCCAGGGCTTCCAGGGGCACCAGTCATACCCTATAACACAAACCTCAGTAATCAGTTAAGATGAAAACATTGATAATATTTTCATATTCATAATATGGATATGACTAAATCAATCATTAAAAGGGGGCCTATATCTATCTCACCTTAGATCCAGGCAGGCCTGGCTCTCCGGGGCGACCAGACTCTCCAGTTGCTCCTTGAGCTCCCATTGGTCCATTGGCCCCACGTTCACCAGGGGCTCCCTAAAATGTAAAATACATATATTTATAATTGCAATGGCTGCAATTTGAAGCTACAGAAATCTACTACAGCACCCTGGACAGCTCCCTTTTAAAGTATTAAAATTGTATACTTTATTTCTGTGAAAATAGGTCAAGGCAGTCAGGACTAGACTGTGACTAGACTAGGTATGACTAGACTGAACATTGCCATTTTTATATGAAATATAAAATATTTTTATAAATATTTTACTTGGATAATTCAGTTATGTGAGATATTATCATATAAAACCTTTTCAAGGTAATGTGACAAAATATATTTACATTGATTTAAAACTGCAGTAAGATGGGTTCAGCCTGGGATGTGCAGAATCAGCATTTATTATTAAATTAACAAACAAAAAAAACTTGCCAGGGGTCCAGGTGCTCCATCAGGACCAGGAAGACCACGGTTGCCAGGGGCACCCTTTTAAAAGATACATAGAAACGTGAGAAACAAACAAATGAAGGATATAGTGGGAAAACAGACAGGAAACAATACAGTGTAAATGAAACCTACACGGGCTCCAGGGGGTCCAACAGGTCCAACACCACCAGGCTCACCACGAGCTCCTCTCTTTCCTTCCTCACCAGAGGGTCCTGCAAGACCTTGAACTCCAACTGGGCCCTAGAAAAGCAAAAAGCAACCTTTAAGTTTAACAGCGTATTTTTAACAGCGTGTATATTATGAAATATACACTAATAAACAGAATGTTTTAAATGAAATATAGCTGCTACTTACAGGTTCTCCCTTAGGACCAGGCTCTCCCTTGGGGCCTTGGGGACCAGGATCACCCTGGAATAGGAGCATAAGATCAACGTATTATTCGTATTATCCAAAATAACCTTAAGTATTGTTTATATAAACAGAGAAATTCTACATTCTAAGCTCCAAATTAATGGAACTATGACATAAACGGGTATTTTTAAATTACTATTGCAGATCTTTAACATCTATGCCAATCCTAAATAAAAAGGGCCACAAATAAAAAAAATGACCTAAAAGAACTAAATAATTTAAATTTTTAATGTATTTATAATAGAAAGAGAACCATACGTACATTGTTACCCTTTGGACCAGGACCGCCAGCAGGGCCAGGAGGTCCAGCTGGTCCACGGGAACCTGGGAAACCAGGAGCTCCAGCAATACCAGCAGCACCCTGACATTAGATAACATCAATCGTGGCAATCAGTTTGAGTCTGCAGTGATTAAAACTGTACAATCTTGCCATACGCAGCACAACAGCAAAACCAAGAGCATTATACACACAGTTACAATGGATAAAATAAAGATCTGGGAGAGAAGTGATACTTACAGGAGAACCTTTGCCACCAGCCTGACCATCACTTCCAGGAGCACCCTGTGTAGTGAAACAGCAGAATAAGAGCAGTCCAGGGTTAAAGCTAATGGTCATTTTATTTTCATATTGACCGGTGGGCATTAACTGCATAATTTCAAAGCAAACACTGTAATGATATTTCTTTATTTTTATTTTTCACAAACACTTTCAACAAAAGTCTATTTAGGGACCATTCAACCTTTGTTTTGTAGATAATATAGTAGATAAAATGTATTAGATCTATTTATGGCTTCTACTAGTACTATTTAAGTATTATTTCAATTTACCATTTAATTTTATATCTAAAAATAATGTTTAAAAATGTTCTACTGATTCCCTTCATCCATTTAAAATGCAAACAATGGTGATCATCATTGCAATATTTACATAATCAGATAAATATTTCTTTAATTATATTTAATATTACAATCACACTGTTCCTATTTTGGGTTTACAACAGTTTACCTAAGAAAAACACTATAATGACATTCTATAATATCCTGATCGCAGTATGTAAATACTCACAGCAGGGCCAGCAGCTCCAGCAGGTCCAGGGTTACCGGGCTCACCACGGGCTCCCTGAGGTCCCTCAGAACCACGGCCTCCAGCAGGGCCAGTTTCTCCCTAGAGAAGACAGAAAGTGAATGAGTCTGTGCATGTGTCTGTATGTGCATATAGGTTTCAGGATAGATTTTGAGCATAGTATGTTCAATCGTTATTGTAGTTGGGATTGCTTTACTTGTTAGGAAATGTTAGGGCCTGTCATACCTTAGCACCAGCACCACCAGGGAATCCAGGAGGTCCAGCAGGGCCAGTGGGTCCCTAAAGTAGCAGAAAATAAGGAGAAAGTTTAACACATTCTCCTAAGGTGATCTGGTAAGTATTTGTGTTAGATGTAATATAATAAGCATCACAATAAGCATATAGGGTTGATTCAATTCAGCAAACTAATTAATCAGTGTTACTAATCACTTTTAACATCTTTTAATATCTGCTAAAAGGTGAGTATACCGAACGTTACATTTCTTTAATTGCAAATATAGATTGTAATTAAATTGATTTATTAAACCCTGAGGTTATGAATTTTAAATGATAAATTCTTAAATTATCTGTAAACAGTGACTACAATTTCACCAGTATATTAAGTTTAGGTTACTTACGGGAGGTCCAGCAGGACCGGAGTTGCCATCATTACCCCGAGCTCCCTGCAGGAAAGCAAAACATATTGGAATCAACAATTTCTTAGCTGGTGAGGACACCAAATGATGTCATCAACCATTAAATGAACAGCTGAACCCATTCTAATTAGTGGGTTCTATAGTAGAGCAACTCTCAGCAAACACCAGTATAACTAACATACATGTAACACTTCATAATAATCCTAATTAAATATTTGCTAGATTATATAATGCTTATGAGATTATTCGAAAGTTATTTAGATAGAAATGTTAAAAACTGCTCTTTGCAGATTCATGACCACAGAGCACTAGTGGGCCATCAAGCCCAGTTTAGGCTAACATAAGGGCTGATGGATAATGAGGGTTTCTAATATTAATGACGAAGAGCATGATGCTTTGATAATCATGGAACTTACAGAAGGGCCAGGAGATCCAGGGCGGCCTCTCTCGCCAGGCAGACCACGAGGACCCTGAAAAATAATGGGAGCATTAATGTAGGAACGATGTTTATATGGACATTGGATCTCATGTTGAATTAAATCAGTCACTTACCATGGCTCCAGGAGTACCACTCTCACCAGGGGCACCAGCCTCTCCCTGTCACCAGAAACACAATCAGAACTAGATCACTACATGTGTGATGTCATATCAGCATGTGTGATGTCATATCAGCATGCGTGTTCACATACCAAGAAACCAGCAACAATGCAATTGCTGAATTAGAAAAAAATTACCTTAGGTCCAGCAATGCCAGAATCTCCCTTAGCTCCATCTAGACCAGGGAAACCCTGTAAGGCAATTCATAAGACATTGCACAGAGGGCCAAGGGTCACAGTTAACAGATAATAGCTTTATTTAAATAGGGGCACCAAAAATGTTCAATGCTAATTCTGTGCTATACTTACTCTGTGTCCTTTAATACCGGGGAGTCCAGGGGTTCCAGGGAAACCACGAGCGCCCTGTGAAACACCATTATTATTATGAATATTATAATTTTCCTTCCAGTTTCTTTGCCTCAGAAATAAAATATAAAAATAATAATTATGACTTGTATGTATGAAATGTATATTAAAATAGGCAAAAAGTTTTATTACTATTACTACTGTTTTTAGACTTCAGGAGTTAAAGAGTGTATGAGCAAATGTACCTGAGGACCAGCAGCGCCACGTTCACCAGGACGACCAGCTTTGCCAGCTTCACCCTGATGAAGAGCAGAGAAGAGAAGTTAAGTGTTTAGAAGAGACAGCAGAAATGATAAAAACATTTAACAGACCAACATGGTGAAGCAGGTTCTTTATGTGTATATTGTGCGTCTGCATTGCACATATAGAGGCAAATGTTTAGCAGTGACCCTAAAATCAGCATTATCAAATTTGACCATCTGAGCTTCTGATAAAGAGCAGATCACCCAGGTTTTATTCAGATGTTGCTTTTGCAGTACTCAGTTGCTATTATATGAAATCACTGTCATTTAATTGCAGACTAAACCTGAAGAGGCCTAGGGAATGTCTATTCATGTGAGACTACTGACTACTGAGAAAGAATCAGGAAACTTTACAGTCATTTTGTGTAGGAGTAAAATTCTCCATGGGCTGTTATACAAGTAACCCTCAATTGTTCCATTACGTTTAAACTTCATCTGATCTTTTAAAATAAGCTATTTTCTTTTTTAGATGTTGTCTATTTCTTAGATGTTACATTACACACATTGTAGATGTCTGACAAAACATCAGTGTACATTGTAATGTCATGGCAATCAGGAATAAACATTTACATTCAGGATATAAGAGCTCTTATTTAAAACAAACATACATCTTCTCCGTTCTTTCCAGGAGGACCAGCAGGACCACGGGAACCCATTGGGCCCTGCAGAAAACAACAACAGGAAGAATAATGTTTACAAGCAGTTAGCGTGTGAGAAAGGAAGTGTAAATCTGCAAATTCTCGTTTAGTTATAGTTTTTATTGAAATGGTTAAACAACATCACAAAAGGCAAAAGATACTCACAGGGGCACCAGGCTCACCAGGCTCGCCTGGGGGGCCAGGGAATCCCTGAGGTCCCTGGAAAAAGTGACAAATACAAGACAGTTATATATCAGATTTTAACTACAAGACAATACAGGATAATAATGTCATATTATGGCCTAAAGTTTCATGTTTAGGCCAGGCTTTCATGGACATGACTATTTACCAAGTACATCTTGTTTATTTATTTTAAACACTCAACAATACTTTTGTAATAAAATGCTAGAGATATTAATAGAAAAAGACTTACTGATGAACCTGAAGGTCCAGGGGGTCCACGGGGTCCCATGGGGCCCTACAAAAGAAACAAACAAAAAAGTGACTTGAGAAATTAAAAGAAAAAATGTTGAAACATTTCTGAGATAATTGTAAAACAATGCAATATTATAATAAATGTATATACTAACACATTTATGTTTGTGTTTGTTTTGAAATATGAATTTTGTAATTGTTGACTAGTACTGATCAGAGATAGGGTGATATATGGCTGATACAATCCTAACATATATGTATAAAACAATCAAATGATGATCATTGATTTACTCAGTTGAATAAGCACATATTTAAATAAGCACATATTTACTGAAATACTGAAAATTGCACGCACACGAAAACAGCAAACAGAAAATCCATAACTCACATACAATACCATCAGCTTATACATGCTGTCCTTTACATTACTGTGTATTACAGTGATCATTTGTTTAAATCACTGCCGTGTGAGGTAGAGGATAGATTTAAGTGTTGCTTTCACAATGAGTAAGAGAAATGTGTCTTACTGGTGGTCCAGGTTGAGCTGGGCCGCTAGATTTCTCGCTGCCGTAAGCCATCTGAGAGAGGAAGGACTGCAGGGAAGGAAAAGAAGTACAGCCTTATTAAATGTGCTATTCTGTAAGTTTGATCTTTGTGCTCCTTATAGCCTCTCTCAGTTTACAATTGATGAATGTCAAAATGTCAAAAAAGATGAATGTAATTTTGTTCAGTAAGAATATAAATTAATATTGAATAATCAACAAGTGAATAAATAACCTTCGCTACAATTTCTTATTTTACAGAGTTGATATTACTTTGCTTTTTAAAGTGTCTGCCTGTTTGCATTTATTCTATTCAACCCAGATTGCTGAAAAGTGAACAGTAATGTTGGGAGCTGTTCATCTAGCTGGTACTGAACTATAGGGGAGACGTTACAGTAGATTAATGCATAAGATGAAGAAAATCTCATGGACCTTCACTTCCTGTCCAGGTTTTATTTTAACTTGGTCACATTTTTAAACTCTTGCAAAAATGTATTTTTATGTTTATATATTTATGTTTGAAAATTCAAAGATAAATAAGACACTGGCTAAAAATAAACTGTTTTTTAAATTGCCTATAGCAGGAAAACCACTGCAAGATTTAAATATTGAATACAGGACAATACACCATACCACAATTACAGATTAAAAGATGCACAAGCTCAAAAACGTTGCTTACTCCGCCACCGAGGCCAGGGGGTCCAGGAGGACCAGGAGGTCCGGGAAGCCCATTCTCTCCGGGAATGCCATCATTGCCTGGAACCCCAGGTGGACCCTGCCAAATATACAGCATGATAATGACATCTCAACATAACTGCAATATGACTGTGAAATGTTTAAAAAAACATGGAAATGTACACTCTTCCTTATTGAAATTGTTACTTTAGAGGGAGCTAAAATATGCTGAATGATAATAATTTTGTAATTTTATTAGTATTTAACATAATATGGCATATAAAGCAGCAATGCATGTTGAAAAAGTGTGACCTCTTTTAAAAATAAAAATCACTTATTCAGCAGCTTGTTTTCTATTACAGATAAGATTACAGAGGTCAAAGGTCAGTGGAACAAGCAGAGGTCAGTAGGTTAGGCAAAACCTTAGATGCTCTGTAGCATGACTCTGTAACATTACATTTACATGTAGGTTTAAAATGAGAATCAGGCCCATTCAAAATAAGATTTGTACTCACCGGGTCACCTTTTGGACCAACATCACCAGGAACCTAAAAGGAAAGTGAAAAGTGGGTAAATATTATGTCACTATATGAGTGTATGTTAAACATGTACACAGGTATGGTGTGAAACAGTTATAGCTGTGTTTTAATTATATGTCTTATTTACAAAAGCATTAGGGTGAATTATAAAATATTTTACAAATATGTACTAACCACTGGTTCATTCTCAGGGCCAATAATCTCAACGCCATCTATAGAATAAAAAAAAATTGCCAGTTTAAAACAGAGTAAAAAAAACATATATAAGTACTATATATAAGCTCATATATAAGCACAATAGCCAGAGAACTGCGCCAATGTCTTAAATAGTGTTATAAGATTTAGTAACTTTCTAATAATATGTCTAAACAGTATTACATTACACTGCTTAAAATATTCTTAAGAACGCTTATATGATGTACAAATGTAACAAAAATGGTTTAATTCATAATATATTTATTTATATTTAATGCATTGTAACAGTTGATCTATAATGCACTGTAAACTGTCTGGTAATGGCACACTAATATTAACTGTTAGCAAAACAGTTAAAAAGCCATAATGATTATTTAAATAACTAAAAGGAAAAACATCTGTAATCTTTTAGTCCCATGTAAAATATTCCAGTATTGAATCCAAAAAAAGCATTTAAGCCTTCATAGGTCTCCAGCATGGGAGGGTGGCAGGCCAAAGAATATTTCCTGCAGCATGCGGTTAAGCGTTCGTACAGCAGATGGCGACAGAGCTACTGTGAAAGATAGGTGAGTATTTTACGAATGACAGGAGCAATGGGGGTAACTGTACCGTCGTCAGGGCAAATGGGGCAGCATTCGCCATCGGGAATCTCTGGATTGGCACAGTCTGATGTATCCTCGCAAATCACTTCGTCGCACATGACGGTACCGCTGTCGCAGACACAGATTTGGCAAGGCTCAGGTTTCCATACATCCTTGTCGTTGTAAGACTGGCCGTCCAACGTACAGCTACCGAATGAGACTGAATAGAAGGAAAAACAGGAAAAACTCAATACCATTAACATGTCATGATTAACTAAGGTTTTTTCATTATTAATATGTTAACACAATTTTATAGGATAATATAGCACAATCTCATTGAAACTATGATCATCAAGTGTTTACATAATGCCAGAAAATTACCATCATTTAGGGAAATTAAAGAGAAGGTGAAACAATATATGACGTAATGCTGAATAGGGATGGTATGAAGGTCAGATAGGCCCCCACCTCCTCAAAGTTTTTTAGGCATAAGTAGAAATAAAACCACCACCTGGTGGCGCCAAGATCTAGTGAACGATAGCGTCACGCCCCGAACATATGCAATTAATTGATGCAGCATTACTGACATGGAAACAATTTTTCCCTACAGACGTTTCTGAAATGCTTTTCAGGGTGGTGTTTAAAGGGCAATTTTGTGTTTACCGTCCAGCAGCTCCTTGATCAAAAGTGGCATTAATTACAATAGCAATAGATGAATTTTTAATTTATAATCGTAATAAGTGGTTATATTTCGCTGTATTCTTTAAAGAAGTTTGTTTTAAGGAGGAGAAGGTGCATTATTCTTAAAACGCGCGCTCTCTCTCTCTCTCTCTCTCTCTCTCTCTCTCTCTCATCCATGTTGCGTTTGTTTTTGAGCGCATCTGGTTGAGCGCGCGAGTTGAACATGTAACTGTACGCGCTCAGCAACAAGCAACATAAGCAGGAAAATAATATAAGTCCGCGTGCAGTAAGATGCCAGTTAATCTCTGAATAAAAACTCATAAGAAAAAACATCTATTTTCCTCAAAACAATTCAGGAATGTTTTGATTGCAGGTCACTTGGAACCAGCAAATTTCAACGAAAAGCTGTTAAAAAGCAGATGCACTATCCTGTTGCGCACTTAAGCGTTCCAGTGTCCTCTGTCAAGCATCTATTTAAGAAGCAGAAGTACAGATCTTATACTCACTGTCATCCTCTCCTTGTCCTCTCACCAAAAGGACAGCTGCAGAGAGCAGCAGCCCTAACCGGATATCCACAAAGCTGAACATGTCTAAATATTAGACATGTAGACTCTTTGAGGCAAGGGGAATCCTGTTTTTGTCCTCAGTCATACACGTAGGGTCCGGTCTGTGTAACTCCAATCCAGACCCTTGCAGAAACTCCCTACTGCCTAAACAAATGACTGACCCTGGCTTTTATATGCCAAAGTTTGGGGAGGTCCTGAGTGTACAAGATAACTGCTGCATGTTCAAGTTAAAGCGAGTCCCTCCTTCAGCCAAGACTTTGGGCCGCCCTAAAACATGTCAAACTATTCTGGTTCTTCATTACAACGTGGACATTTTGAAACATGGAGCAATTTTTTAGAGGTTTGGGATTTTGTGATGGAGCGCATTATGTTAGGATGGTTTGCTCTTTCTTGTGCAAGTAAAGATTGAAAGGGAAGATTTTCGTAAATTACAATAAAGAAAATTGTTCAAAAAATCCTCTCAGATTGTTTTTCATCTTGACAGACCAGGATTACCATCTACGACTGACTCTTAACATGACCCTGTAGGCCCAGCTGGACCCATTTGTGTAACATTTCAGAAATTGAAAGAATTAATTGTTATGTATTTGTTTTCGTGTTTTCGTAGTTTCTATAGCTAATGGGCTGTGGTGCTTGCAACACTATGGTCATGGGTTTTATTCTTAAGACATGCATGAATTGATCGAATGCATAGGAATGTAGTAACTAAAACAGGAACTGTATGTCACTTTGGTTTATGGTGCTAAATGTATAAATGAAAATGCTAATTAATTAAAGTATTTTTGGAGATATATGCAGATTTGGAAGTTGTTCCTGCAATAACATTTGTGATACAATAGCTTAATATAATGCTCAAATATGCAATTGCATTGATTTATTTAATCATTTTCTTTGTTTTAATTCTTCTCACAGTGGCAATAATTAATATACAGTACACAAACATACAGTAACAGTTTGTGCCATCGTGATTATAAAGAGGATATACCCCAAAATTATATGAAACAAGGTAACATGAATATTTGTGCAAAATCAGATGCATGTCTGAAAATCTGAGCAAAGCTCGGAGATTTATCATATGCAAGATGTTATGCAGGAACACACAGACAAGACAGATAGAGCGAGAGAAGAAAATTTGGCATCTTTTCAAACCATACTCAATGCTCTGTGGACACGTTGCAACTTCAAGAGCCATGGCCCTGCCTGACCTTCTCTTCCTCACATCTTTATGTTCAAACATTTATTACTTATACTTCATATTTATTACTTAATATTTTACTGTAATAAATAGTAATATATTTTTAATTTTTATATAATTTTAATAGTATTAAGAATGATAAAAATTACAGTAATGGTCAAATACCAGCACAATATTCTTGTATTGTGTAAATATGGACATTAACAATTACAAATAGTCAAGATGATGAACAATTATAGATTAGGATTTTTGTTGCTTAATTTATAGAAGTCACTTGAAAAATGTAGTGTAAAATGAAAAATGTATTTCACAATATCAAAGCAATAGCTTTTAATGTATCTGAGTAAACAGTGTATTCTGTCTATTCTTTATTTATTTACACACAATTTAATTATTTTATTTCTACTACATTGATTCCTACAATGAATGGTTAAGTTTTATGATCAAAAGAGATACACTGTCTCATGCCATGGTATTAAAGCATGTTATCATCTCTTATTGTACAGCTGGATGGATCCTATGGAAACCATGTGTGGATGTTGGTTAATGAACTCAGCCAGACATCTGAAAGCTCAGTCAAACGCCTTATCAGAGATAAAACAGAGATTCAAACAGCCATTAAAATGGCACACCAGGTAGGGCTGTTACTGTTGAAAATTTACTGTTTAAACTGCCATAACTTTGCAGATTTATCAATTAAATAAACTAATCAAGGAGCTTTGTAAGATTCATATTAAACATAAACTTTTAAAGGACTTCTGGAAAGGACATTTTATTCATGTCACTTCTAACACACAGAAATATCCAATGATGATATTTCGAATCCAAGTTGTCATGTTTCCACATTGTGACAAATGTTGTATTTCTAATGGAAGCGGCTATTTA
>JBAJNP010001859.1:0-54953 GCA_036877545.1 Yasuhikotakia modesta | reverse complement strand
AGTTGAATGCAATAATGGGATTGGATCTGGAGTGCAACTTTAAGACAATGTACTTGGGTATTATCCCCATGAAACTCACAAAACAAGACCTGTACATTTTTAATATATTATTAGTAACCAGTAAAAAGGCCACTACAAGGAAATGGCTGAAGGGAGATCCTCCATCCTTAAATGAATGGCAAGACATTGTAAAGGAGGTATATAGTATGGAAACTCTAACCTTATCATTAAGACAACAAAATTTACTTATATTTACTTATATTGGAAGAAATGGCTGAATAGGACTGAAAAGATTACATTAAATACCTAAGCGTTATTTATCCTGCCACTATTACTACTTGCTTTTATTTCATATCTTTCCCTTCTTTTTCTTTCTCACTTTTTGATACATGGACTACGTAAAAAATATAACCCATAATAACCCATATAACCCAACTGAGGACTTATCAGTTATACTGAGTTCCACAAGAGTGTATTTACCATTTAGAGTGTATTTGGTGACCTCCTTTTGCCAATGTATAAAACATGTATACTAGTATGTATAATAACCTAACTTTGTGTAAAGAACGAGGATATGCATTGGTAACATTATTGTTTGTTTCGTGTTTTTGTTTCTTCCAGTTGGAACCTGTTAACTTTTCTGTTGTTATGTAAGAACTGAAAAAAGGAAAAAAATAAAGTTACCAAAAAAAAAGAAAGTGAACACTGAAAAACACAATTTTAAAATTTGCAAATCATCTTAAGCCTGGGACTGTCAGCTGACAGCCATTTTCAGATATTCAATAGGGTTCAACTTAGGGCTCTGGCTGGGCCACTATAAGATAAAAATATTCACAGGGTTGTCCTTAGCCACTCCTGTTGTCTTGGCTGTGTTGAAAGGTGAGCTTTCCAACATGTCTTAAGTCCTGAGTGGTGCACCCCTCACCAGTCGCCCAGTCCCTGCTGCTGAGAAACACCCACAACATGATGCTGCCACCACCATGCACCACTTTTAGGATGGCATTGGGCAGTGACTGGTTTCCTTCAGACATAACATTTAGAATTGAGGCCAAACAGTTCAATCTTAGTTTCATCAGAACAGAGCATTTTGTTCCTCATATTGTGAGAATCTGAGTTTTTTTGCAAACTTCAAGTAAGCTTTGATGTGTATTGCTCTAAGGAGAGTCTTGCCACTCTACCATAAAGTCCAGACTGGTAAAGGGGGATGGCTGACCTTATGGAATTTTGTCCCATCTCCACACAGCATCTCTGGAGCCCAGTCAGAATGACAGTAGGCTTCTTGGTCAGCTCTCTTACTACACTCTAAAAAATGATTTGTGGGGTTAGTAAGTAAAGCATAAAGTAAACAACATTTTCAGCATAAAATAATAGGTTTGTTACATGTACTTTGATAACAAGTGAGTTGATAACTCATTTTAATGTCTGTATAATAAAAAATAAAATAAAAATAAAAGGACTGTCTTAATTATATATTGATTTTGAAAAAACAGTTTAACCTTCATGCAACAACAGAAAAATATTAAGTTGTATATACAGTGAGCATCCTTTAAAAGCTGAGTAAAGGCTGAATTTGCCTTGACTTGTTTTGCTGCCACAATGAGAGAAGAGAAACAGGAGAACCCTGCAGTCATGACACTAACTAAAATTATGGCGTGTCCTAAGGTAATTAGCATCTAAAATGTGTTTTAGTGGCAGCAAAAAGTTTAGCGTCTAATTTAAAGTTTGCCCTGGGTTCATTAAGACTTCATCAAACAGCTGCATGTGCTGTGGGCCGGTTGACATTCATAGATAAACCTGTAACAAATGTAGGACACTAAATTTTTCAATTAAACTGTTGTCTTCGTGAGTTGTTTTTGTGTAAGGTTAAATGTTAATTGTGCCACAGCTAAAGAAGATTCTGTGTCTGCAAACACGCATGACAATGTGCTGATGCTTAATTTTGCATTTAACCCATTTTGTCTCTACAACATTTTAGTAGTTCTCAATCTGCTGCATAATGTTGGATGTCTAGGCAGCTGGCATGATTCGTTATGTTTAAAATTAGTTTAAGATTTTTTATTTCATAAGGTTTCACTGTCAGGTCATAAGTTTAAAAGGTCTAAATTTTTCTAGCAGTGTACTTTGCCCTATTGAAAAATTCATATATGAATGATCTCAATAATGCAGCATCATAGGCAACATAAGTTACATGTTGTTGTATGTTATTGTCACGGTCCCTCTCCAGAAGACTAATGAACTACAATTCCCATGACCCCATACCTGGGCCACGCCCCTTCCAGGTGGTGGCCATATTCCAATCAAGAACTCTCTAAATACTTACCTGTGTGTTTGTTTCATTGCAAAGTCTTGTTTTGCCATTGTAGCAAACATTTCTCTAGTGTTTCCCTGGCTTGTTTATTATTGTGTATTACCTTGGACTACCCCTTGTTTTGGATTCTTGCTGCCTGCCTTTGTGACCCTGCCTGTTTGTTTGGATATCCCTGTTGTTAGCCCTGACCATTGCCTGTCTTTGTTTAACACTCTTGGATTACCAGTGTGTTGCCTGTTTGTTTATGTGTGTTAATAAAGTTTTGCTGCACATGGTGTCTCCTGAGCAATCATTCAAGACTGATTCTTGATAAACTGTAGACACTAAAGCTCTGAATCACTTAAAATTTGAGTTTAAATAATACTTATTTTACTTTATAGTTTTATAATAAACCAGATTGATCATGATAATGGAATTTGTGTGTTATTTCTTCTGATTGAAATGAAGTCACTTAAGATTGAAATACATAGATTTGAAAAAACAATTAAGGTAACAATTTGCATGGTCATTTCTGAGTAGAATGGAAGTAAAATTAAAAGTTAGAAAAGCTTAAATTGTGTAATTTGACCACTTAATATTAACAAAACTTTAGAATTAAAATTGAGTTGTTTCAACTTAAGCTTATAGAGGTCAAGTCAAAACATGTTGGTTGCACTAAACAAATATAGGGTTATCTAACTATAGATGTTCCATGACATTTACTTAATAATGACTTAAGTTGAAATTTCTTAAAAAGATGCATGCAAATTGTTACCTTAATTTTTTTTAAGTTGAGCCAGTGTAGCTTTTTTAGAGTGTAAGGTCATATTTCAGTTTTGTTCTTTTTAATACATTTACAGACATTTCTAAAATTCTGTTTTTACTTTGTCATTATGATATTTATGAGAATTTTATGGTAATTATTACCATAGTGATTGTAGTGTCAGGCTGCAACAAAACAAAATGAAAAAGTGAAAGTGGTCTGAACACTTTCTAAATGCACTGTATATTTATATATGTATATACACTACATAAAAAATGGAGATAAAAGGTACATAATACTAATGTATTCAGTTATTTGTATTCAGAATGTTGTCCTCTTTTATCCTTCATTAACCCCAAAAAACACCTTTTTATACACAAATACACATACATTTACTGTCTGTTTAAACTGCATGCAACAGCAGGTCTTTAGTGCTCGGTGGTCAACATAGGGGGTTGGGGGGAGCTGGGCAATCTGGCACCAATAAAAACAGCACTAAAATGCAATTACAGTGCTCAAAGAATGGCCAAGCTTAGCAATTTGCCTGGGTTAAAGCATGGAGATTGCAAGTCTGAGGCCACTTGGAATTCTGTGGCTGCCCTGTGTGGGAAAAACAGTAGGACGGCGAACAGCAGTCTTTGTGCAGTAATTACCGGAGATGGCCGTGGACAGCAGCAGCAGGCTTCACTAATGATAACCCCTCTCCTCCCTGCAGTCACCTTGTCATTGATATACTTGTGCTGATATAAGCATACTTTACTGCAGGGTGAGGGCCAGAGCTGCTTTGTGCTGAAAAAGTGAATGCATTTTACAGGTAAACTAATCCACATTAATCAGAACTGACACCCAGAATAAGGAAAGACTTGTAAATAAACTTGAAAACATGTTGTGCTTCTGTGACCAACCGAACCTCTTGTGTGAAGTTGTTGTATGATTGACCAGATAGAGAATGTCTGCAGACATTGAGACTAAAAAAACCCTTGTTTAAAAAAAGATTTCTGAACCTTAATTTGACTTAAAAAACGATTTTGCATTATTTGTTGATAACCTCAGCGTAAGCATAAAATATCCTTCTAAACCCTGAAAATAAGTTTAAATTGAGCAACTGGCCATTTTTTCGATCTGGTATAAATCAAACACTGTTAATATTTCCACATGCGCCTCATCTAGTTGTCTTATTCTGAACTACAATATGCACAAAATAAAACAGAGCCATCTTTAATTATAGATTGGAGTGATTTGTGTTTCTTTTGAGTGATTTAAAATCAGCAGCCTGTCAAAACAGAACTACACTAACACTACTGAAAAACAAAGCTTATCTTGGTTTCCAACATTCTCATTAGATATTGTTCATAGTAATTTGGCAACACTCCAGTAAGAGCACTGAAACCTATTACACAATCACTCTAACCTAATTTATGTAGAGAAAAGTCCCAGCATAAAGTATAACAATAGCATTTCAAAAGTAAAACCCTGCAAAATTAAATATTTATAAATATCAATAAATATCAGTCTTTTTAACAGTCATGCATAAATGAAATTGCTGAGATGATTGAAGCTTTTCCAGAAATGAAATGTTTTTGTGCTGTCAACTTCCTTTTTCAAATAATGTTTAATGGTTGAATCCACTGTGAACTTCATCCATAATCATATAGAGCTATTTTACAGTTAATTTACTGTAAACATTTTCTTAACATAATGGACTGCAAGTAATCATTTGATATTGCTATAATTTGTATTATTCATAAAGGTTTTGTTTAGATTGTATACGTAAATAATAGGTTTTCTTCCTACAAAATGTAATTTTTTTTTATTTTGATAAAAAGATCACGTTCTTGTTCACATTCGGTACAACTGATTTATTTGTAAATCATGTTTTTGCTGCAGTCGCTTAAACTGTACTACATTAGTAGCCTCTCACATATCACTAGCTACAACTTGTCCAAATTTTGAGAGTCCAGCTGAAACTAGTTACACTTTTAACTGTGATTTCACCCTAAATACCTCAGGAAATTTTCAGACATCAAAAGACGGTCGTGTGAGAAAACAGGGACCCTTTGAACAGAGGTGTGACTTTTGTGTGTGTCCTCCAGCTCCACCTAACCCTACCTCTTAATGTCTGTCCGTCCACCTTGTGTAGGACATCAGATGCAGACGAGATCCCCTTTATTCAGATGCATTGAGATGGTGTTGTAACAGTCTACCAAAGCTTGGGTCTTTAGAACACCAGTGAACGAAAAGAAGTAACATAAAGACAGTAGAGATGGAGGCCATTGATTGCAATAGGTCCATTGTTTCCTATTTATATGGTTATTGGGTGGTGCCACTTCAGCTGTGTCAAAGTTCTCACACTCTTCATGTGGAGGCTCCCACAGTAGAGCAGTAGAAGCAATTACCTGCTAACTAGGTTGCTCTCACCTTGGTGACAAGCTTGTTAGGTGGGTTTTTGCCTTGTGAAAGCAGACAATTTCCCTATGCCTGAGGATGAGATGCTCGGCTACCAGCTTTTCCAGCTCTTCATCTGATAAAACCGGCCAGTTATTATCAGATGAAACCTACTGTTTTGCACACTAAACTTTCTGCATGCATTTATTATATGTAACTACATTTACATTCTAAACTGTGCAATATGACACACACTGTTTGTAGTACCATAAACCACAATGCAATGCTCTTAAACTGACCTTTTGATAAAAAAAATCAGAAAGCAATGTCAGTTAAAATTTAAAATATCTATACTAACACATTCTAATGAAGTCATTTTTACAAACATTGTTAAATGTTTAAACAGCAGAGTTTTCAGGCCATTTAAGTTTATTTAGAGCTAGTAATTTTAATCTAGATCTCTACTGTAAATTTATATTGAGATAATCTTTATTGTAGGAATGTAAGTCTAGCATTACTACAAATTAATATGAATCTGTTTTAGTTAAACAATGTAAATGTATCACTGCAAACTGCATAATGTTTATATCCTATACAAAAGTAGGCAGTATAATATATACTGAAAATAATGCAACAAGCATTCCAGTCTGAACTGTCTGACTTCTGTCAGAAATTTCATTAACTTTTAGTCAAACAGGTGATGAAATTGAGTCACCTTGGAGATCAGATAAGTATTGCCAGGAATGATAACCCTCTGTAAGTGGCATTCTCTAGTCTCCTTGGTGATTTAAAAAAAACAGAATTCATTTCTTTTTAAGAGTTTGAATTAATATACATTCTTAGGTAAGGAGGTGTTTTGATTGACAGGCAAGGGAATAAGATTGGATATTTATGAGACCCCAATGATAAGACCCTACACACCATCCACTCATAGGGCAGCTGTGTGTCAATAATATTTTAAATAGTGTATAGTAAGGTGATAATGAAGCCTAGCTTCTGGCAGGGACATTGTAACAGAAAGAATGAGTTATCAGGGGTCCTTGCTTAGGACCCTATTCACTTAGGCCTATAATCTGTTCCAGGGGCTGATCAGTGGTGCAGTTCTGTCCGAACAGAGAATTTTGGCTCTTATTGTCTCCAGAAGAACTAATCTGGCTCCTGAGTGCTTTCAAAAGAATCAAATTATTATAAAGGATTTTTCTCCTTCCTATTCACTTGAAAGAATGATGGTATTGTGTCCCGTGTGGATCATTCCCAGCTCTTAATTGTAGACAAGACTGAAAACTGGGCCAAGTTTTAATCTGGTCTATTTATTAGATGGTTTGCTTTTCTTTGTAAAGGACTGAATCACTGGGGGACAGATCCCATATAGACTGATGCTATAATGACCTCTAAGCTCTTTAAAGGTCTGTACATGGTCTTCGCTTTTTTAGCGTTAGCTAAAGATAGCCTGCTGTGACAATAATGCTATGGGTGTTCACAGTGATTTATTTCAGTACAGGTATGATATGTTGACAGAGGGTCATGACCCAAACATTTGTTGTAGGCATTAAAATTCAAATGGTGTAGATTAAAATTCAAATAAGTGACATTTGTGGGAAAGAAATGTAATCAATATGACTACATGTTAACAGGAATATTTATAAGTCACAGAACATGAAATGCAGACTGGGTCTATGTGCAGCCTGAAGAAATAAATCTAAACATGAACATAATCCTTAACATGAACAATGATAACTAACATGAAACATGGACCATGAAAAAACATGGCAAACACATTCAATAACCAACAAGAAGGAAGGGCAAACACAGGGGTATATGTACACAAAGGCTAATTAGAGGGAAACAAGGAATACAATTAGAAACAATTAGAGCGAAGTAACACTAAAGGCTATAAACGTCAAAGACTTGGACTACAAAACTCTGATTCCGGCACCGGCAGTTTGCAACTGAAGGGCACCAAACCCCTGATTGCTCCAAGGGTACTGCAGTGATAGCTGCTCACTGCTCTGTGTGTGTTCATGACTTGCAGTGTGTGTGTGCACCCCTCACTTGTGATGGGTAAAATACAGAGGTCACATGTTGGGTATGGGTAACCATATCTGACAAAACATTCCAGTTTTACTTTCAGATGGTTTGCCAGAGTTTATGGAGGACTCCACCATATGACATGCTATAGACATAGCGAGGGCTCAAGTGTCTCACTTGGCCTTGCTGACGACATCCTAATGATTGTAAATATATTTCAGGGAGCAGCCATGAGGTGAAAGAGCTCTGCTGTGGTGACTATAACATAAAATGGCTCCTCAATATTAATTCTCACTGCAAAAGAGGAACCACTTGGACAAAGTGCATTTTTTCAAAGTCCAGTGATTAAACCTTTAGGCATCCTGGAGCAAATTGCCTCACCTAGATTTAGGTACATTTTAAAAGACATAAGGTTTAATAGACAGCCCTGGAATATTCGTTTACCCATTTAATCATGTCAGCCAATTATTTATTTCCTATGTTGATGTGCTTTAATGTAATAATAAACTATTATCGAAAGTTTTATGAAAGTAGGTCTTTTAATCAAAGTAGCTTTTGTTTTATTTTATATTACAGCTATAGTCATAATTTGCTTCTTGTTCATTGACAGGTGAAATTAGGGAGCATTTATATTGATTGAAATTCTTTCTTTGGGGTGAATTATGACATTACCCCACAATTTTTTACACAACTAGTAATTACAAATATTGCATAATTTAGGACCTCTTTAAATAAGGAGCAATTTATAGAACAAAATGTAAATACTTTTTGGAGTGTAGATTTATCATAAAAGTTAATGGAGCACTACCATATAGTGTAGATGACTTACACACCAATAGGCTTAACAGGTCAATATATAGCAAGCAGTTTATAATATTACTAATGTTGCTCATACTTAAAGTTAAACATTTGAGCAAACAATTAAACTAAATGGTATTTATGCTATGGAGAATACAATTTGGATCTACACTGTTTGAGTGATCCAATCTATATTTGGATACAAATATCACATGTCTGTATCTATAAAGCCTTACACAATATCTTTGAAACATGCAATCATTTAGAACATATGGGCAAACACATAATGCCATGACAAACACCCACAACATCCTGTCCTCGTAAAATAAATCTATGAGATGTGGAACCCATGTTGACCTCACATGACCTGTATGGATCTGTTGTTTCCAAACACACTGTACTAGTTTAGGTTTAGTCATTAATTGAGTCATTGTTTGGAATTTATTCATAAAAATATTAAACATAAACCAGCTACTCAATAACCTCACATCGCTTTAGGGCTCACATTCCTGAAGCAACAAATAACTGGAGAATGCAAGTACTTAAAGTAATGTACAGCATTTTTCTGTGTATATTTGGCATCTTATGTCAGTAAATTTGTGGTATTTTTGTACAAACACAGATGTAAATGTAATAGTTTATGAGTGACACATTGGCAGGTTTGCCATTTTACACTCTTCTGATAGCTGTCATAAGATTTGAATTATTTAATTTAGGATGTATCCAGATAAACAGTTCATGGGTCACAGGCAAATTGCCACTCGCTCTAATCTAAACCCTATTGTTAAACAGGTAATAAAAAAACAGTAAAGACCACGCCCCCTCCTACACATTAAGTGCATACATAGTTTGACAGGAAAGCAGGACATCCTATCACTGCATTCAGACTGAATGCCATGATTAAGTCTGAATAATTTAGCATCTTCCACATGACCAGAGATTGCTATCAGGATGTGAAGATACACAACCAGTAAACAGGAGTTGTTTTAAAACTACAAATCTAAACATAAAAAATCATCATTGAAAGTTAAATAGAGATAGAAGATAAGAACAATTGTTTGTATTTAACTTTATTCAGTTACAAAATTAACAGCTAGCACCCTATGAACAGAAAATAGGACATACAGGGAAAAACAACAGCAACAATAGACGGTGAGGTAAAACTGTTATACAACATTTTTCTCACAAGTAATAATCTTTTGTCAGCAAATATATAGTCTTACTAATATATACATTACAGTAAAATAAATAAGCATAAAAAATCCCCAGACTTTTTGAAATCCATAAATGCAGAACTAGTCTGTACACAACTTTGGAATTTTACAACCATGATTAAAATACAAATTGAACTCTAATGTGGAAAGAAATGGATGATTTTTTGATGCGCTGAGGTGTGTTCAAAAACAAAAGGTATTGATTTTGTAGTTAGCAGAGGATCATTATGTTAAATAAACAGAGCTTTGTGGGACGCTCAATGGGGCATGTGCTTTGAAACGATCCCTGATTGATGAGAGATTAAATCAGTGTGAGATTCTCAGGACAAGAGAGAACTTGAATTCATTTCTTTCAGGGAACGACAGATAAAAAACTTCTGCCAAAGAATTTTACAAGCAGGGCTTTCTGTCTGCCTTCTCACATTTCCCTGTGATAAATTATCACACTTATGTTTTTTTTGGAGCACGTGTTAGCTAGCTGCAAATGTTTTTTAGATCATAATATTGTAATTATCACACAGCTTTCCAGCTCTCTGGATTACCTTATTCTGATGGGATATTTGTGAAAAAACAATATTTCACCACTGTTTCTGACATTCAATCACCTGTACTGTGCTAATCTCATGGTATCTTTCTTTTTATATGATGTACTAATGACTCAAATGAACAATCCATGTCTATTAACTCACTTATTTGGTAAGCAGCCATGTAAATGGCAGGATAATGTACAGTCAGCTGGTCATTACTGGAATTGAAACCGCTTCAATATGATGCATGATGGTTGATTTTGCAACAGTGTTCATTATTCTGCATGTTATCATCAGAAAGATGATCATACATATTTTAATGCTCCTATATTTTTTCAGCATACAGTGTGGCATTTAATAACCCATTTTTCAAGGTATCTCAAGATCAATATTCATACATTGCATTTTTATAAGCTATCATTTAACAAGATTCACAAACGTGTTACAATATCTCTATTTGGTTAAAGAATACAAACTCTTATCAAAAGGTCAGTTAGTAGAAAACTTCACATTTTAGTTTTTAACTATGTTTACACAATGTCTTTCACAGAAAGAAGAAAACAAAGAGCCATGCACGTATATAGACACATTTACATTCAAACATTGAGACATACAGTATGTAGAGGACACATACAGAAACACAAATGCACAAGCATATATTAACACATAAATACAACAACAAACCTGTTATTGGTTAGCAGCATATAAATGAGGATAATTCAGTGTCATTTCTACACTGCTGCTGATGTTCATGTACAATTGACGTTAGAACAGAATACAAACACATTATTTTGGTCATGGATTCACAGATAATGGGCGGTACAGACAGTTGTTCTCAGTTACTGTTCTGAAATGAAATCTAAAATTACAATATAACTCATTTGACAATCCTGCCATTAAAAAATTATATTTTTTACTTATTGAAATGGGATACTCATGGTGTTTTCTTTGCGTCCTAAACTAAAAGTGTTGCAATGTAAAGTTATGGGGTGATGTCCTAGCCAAATGTATATATGTATATTGGAAAAGGTTCATTTTGGATCTGAATGCAAGCAGGTTGTGACTCCATGGCAACCTGTATGTTCACACTATGTACCGCTGTCTCACTATGAAATATCAATAATACTGTCAGACACAAATAAAGAAAATGAATATGCTCAATTTCAAGACAGAAGTGCTGACATTTGTAGTTCTGAAAAACTATCCAATGTTTATTTGTTTAGCTTGATAATTGATAATTTGGAAAACCAAGGGTCATTTGAGAGCCAGTCATGAAGCTGTTCTTCTACGATGTCCTGATATAAATATTTGTTTGTTTCAACAAATAGTGTATTGTCTTTGTCAGTTCATTGAACCTGGTGTGAACTGTTTGCTGTATAGGACAGTTAAATCATTTAGATTAATTTCAATGGTGTTGTAAAATCAGATCAGGAACTCACTAACACTTATGCTTGTACAAGTACAAGTGCATCCAAAACCTAGTGTTAGTAATAATTAACTCAACTTATTACATTAGTTCATACAGTATGTTTGGTCTTACAGCAACAACAGGAAGTGAAGTATGTGCTGTAATGGAAGTTGTTAAGGGGCTGTTTTCAATGTGTGCTGGTATTCAGGCTTGTTGAAATGCATTTTGCAATAAAATTGTACAAATAGCTACAAATTGTAGTAAATAGCTATTTTAGTAGTGTTAGTAATAAGGCTATTGCAAATAATGTCACTGTTTACATATTTCAGAGGCACTTGTGGGTCAACCCCAGCATGCAATTCTTGTAGCATTTGTAGTTGAGTTTTCTAATTGAGTACAGTAGTGGTGTACAGTTTATTGCCATGCTGACAAAACCTGTCCCCTTTAAAGTTTTCTGTTCTGTTCTGAAAAACAGGTCCTAAGAGGCTGAGTCACCAGGAATATGCACTTCCGCTTATCTCATTTCAGACTCTGAAAAGATTACCCTCATTTAGAACTGAGTGTGTTGGGTCCCAACAATGGTCAAGATGAGAAACAAATCCTTTTTTGAGTGTTTCTTTTTGTCTGGTAATAACATTCTATAATCACTTCACAGAAATGTCCACATCTCATTTCTATAGTTTTCTTTTTATGAACCACAAAAACAGATGTTCATTTCCCACATATCTATTCCAATCTCATTTTGGTTTGGTTGCTTCTTAGCCATAGCAACTTACTTGCAGGTGTGGACATCGTAGACTCGCGTACATTCCTGACAGCTGACATAGCAGCACCAGTGGAAAATGCAGTGGCATTTCTCCTTGCGTTTCTCAGTTCGGGTGTTGTGACCTCGGCCACAACAGAGTAAGTCACAGCCGTCAATACCATGTGACGTCAGATTGCAGATGCGGTCACGGGTGCCAAAGGAGCCAGTTTCTGGGTTGGGTTCACAGAAGTTAGGCGAGCTTTCATAATAGACAAGGTCAGTTTCAGTTGGGGGCTTGAAGAAGGTGTACTTTGGTCGTAATGTCTCAACCCAGCCTCTTGACTCCCGATGTTTCTCCACAACCATTTCTGACGCGCTGTCGTACTTGTCCTTCATGTAGTCGCCTATCACCCGGAAGTCAGGCTGCGACCACCAGCAGGTTTTCACCTCACAGCTGCCTGAGAGGCCATGACACTTACACTTTAGGAACATGTGGTCGGTGATGGACTAGGAGAACAATACAGAGAAACAAACTACTGATTTTAGCAATTGACAACACAAAATCCCAATGAAAGTAAGCTTTATTTTTACTGCCAATAAAATAAGTAGTGTTATAGGTACACTCACAGGCTTTAAAGACCATGCTGTGATTGGAAACTGGTTCCCAGCATTAACACTCTGTATATAGCAAGACTTTTCTGTTAACTTTTTCTTCTGGTAGCTTTACCAGAAGAAAATTGTGCTTCTGAAGCCAGATTTGGCTGTTTTGGTCTTTTCAGCAGCGACCACCAAAGCATGGTTAGTATGAGCCAGTGCAACAGAAAATATGCTTACCACTCGTCCAGCTTCGTTGTTGTGGCGATTCATAGCTGAGCGAGCATCTGGCCGGTTCTCACGAGCATCTGCAAACTCTCGTGATACCATGCTTCCAAACTCTACATCCTCACTGCAGCCACCCCACTTCCACCCATCTCCCGGAAGTCCTTTTCTGCGTGTGTCACAGCCACAGATGGTCGCTGAGCCCTCAGCGCAAGCACGGGTCACAGCAAACGCCACCCCCGCAGAGGCAATTGCATGGACAAATGCAGATTCTCTGGTGGCTGTGAGAAAAGACAAAATGTGTTTAATTATATTATAATGTTTAAAGGATTACAACCTGAAAAATAATACGAAATTGTCATTCTTAAAGGCAAGTGCAAAATTATTCCACTTTTTTTTAAAATAAATTTTAAATATACTATATATATATATATATATAGTTTTATACTAAATTATACATATATAGTTTATATGTAAATATAGTGTATATCTTGTAGGAGCACACTAGAAAATAGATGACCTCAAAGCTAACAAATATGAATTAAAAGACACAAAACTCGAATTTTGAATTCATATGGTGTATAAAAAAGGAAAATATGAATGTTAAAATTTTGGAAAATATATATTTTTAAAAAACACATCAATACATATTGATACAAAAACACATAACATAATACAGTATGTGGTATTGTAGCTAAAGGGAGTTAGCTTGCTCTTCATTGTGAATATGATGTGCCATTACTGAGACATGAGTCAGGGAGGACTGGGCATATCCTTCCAGGTAAGAGGTAAATACAAGGATGACAGGTCTATAATTAGAAAAGACTCAATTAAGCAACTCTAAGGTAGGAAAATAAATCTATATTACTCATGGCTGAGACTCACTGTCGAATGGTCTTTGCAGGACCCAACTTGTTACTTCTTAGTATTCAATTGAAAAATGAACAATACACATTTTGGTTGATTGTAACCTCAAAGATGTTCCAACATTCCATCTAAATGGTGATTTTGTGACGATTCATGCTGACGAGGGCCCAGTGCAAACTTAAAAGCACTCCCAACTGACAGTCTAATGAAGTCGGTATATTGTGATAATTACCCCATGGTCTTGTGCTGTCTTGCACTAGTAAGAGAGAAAAAGGTGCCGTGGAGACATTATGAATCAAGTCTTCCTTTGTTGCAGGTTTCAACTAGTTGAAAAAATCAAGGTGGGGATAATGATGCTGCAAAATTGGCCACAAAAGTTTTTCTTTTGCCACAATGCTAATTAAAATGACACAGATATGTGGTGCCTGGATGTTTTCATTGAAAATACCTTTCAAAAATTATAGTGCTATAAGTTAAAGTTATAATGCTTTATAACTTTAACTTTCTGCAACATTCATTCAAGTTTTTGGTATTAGTTTCAATAAATGATCTTTATCATCAGCATGAATATTTCTCTGGGTCAAACTAGCAACTTTTTAGCCTTTCTACCTATCAGCTCAATTGGTGGTAGTTAGATGCATGAATAGACTGGTCTGAAAGAGCCATTCAATTACTATTTAAAACCCACCAAGTGGCCCGTGTTTTATGATCAGGAAACCAATAAAGTGTAGGTCAAATAAGGCTGACAATGACATGACAGTCTGGCAGAAGATGATTGTGGAATCAGGGTAAGAGTATGCAGAGTATGCAGAGTATGCAATAGTATGCAGAGGATTTATTGATAAAAGATGTATATGGAGACACTTTGGAGTGGTAGAAGGACTTCACCTGAGAAAAGAAGGCGGGTGAAGTCCGATTAGACAGATCATTTGTGACAACGGTGGGCCCCTGCTGCCCACCTCCTGGCTAACTGTGCTTGGCCCTTACATGGCAAGTGGTCCCTGTTACCTGCTGGGACCCTGAATTTCCCATTGTCCTGCCACTGTCACAGTGAATTACATGCACAAAAGGCCCCTGATATTTTATATGAAATTTGCCCTTGCCAGTGATTAGTGGGGACAAAGTCATAGCAACAGAGAACTATGCATTGGCTGGACCCCACTTGTCAGCAGACGGGGATATCCCCATTGAAATGGTTTAATAAAACAATCTAAAGGGCATGTGAATTGTGAAAGAAGCTTTCTTTCTGGTTTAATCTTATGGTTGCCCAGATATTGTGTGGTGAATTGGGCTCAGCAGGAGGCGGGGCTAAGGTCCCACCATCAACTCCATTTACCACACCCCATTCTTTCTTTCCTAGGCAGAGTTAATGATATACCGGTGAGCAGACCTCCTCCGGCACAGTTAAACATGCATTTGATGAAAGGCACAGAGCTTTTGGTACATCCTAAATTGTAACAGTTTCTCCTCCTGAGGGCAGAGGTCATAACCCCGGGTAGCCTGACCTCATGCAAAGTTGGTTTAGATGAGGGTTTTAGCGTTACGAGTCATAGGATTCCTTTACTTCATTTAATGGTGGTGGCCAGTGTGGTCCCTGAGAAATTCCAAAAAAGGGAAAACTGCTTTTATTGACACCAAGAAGTAAATTTATTGCTTGTAAAATGTCTAAGGAAATTGTAAAGAAAGCTTTTTTGAACAAACATCACCAAAGACCATAACCAAAAATGTAAATTTACCACAGAATTTCTTTTAGAAAGAAATGAACAATTAACAAAAATTCTTCTGAAAGGAAACACAAGCTAAAATAATAACAAAACAAGCAAGTAGCTAATCTGTCACTAGGCCAAAATGTCAGTTTTGTAGCCTCATCTGTCAAGACATAAGTCATTGCATTTCAGTTTAACCATTTGATTCAAATAACAACAAAACCGTGAGTGACAGTCAGAACAAGTTAATTCTGGTGTCCTATTACAGCTTGCATGCGACTGGCAAGGTTGCAAACACACCGCTAAAGGTGTGTTTAGTGAACTCTAGCACTCTTTTAGAACACCTGTGCCGACTCTACTTTCATCACCAGCGGATTCCACTGGGCCATGTTTTGACACTTTGGTTAATGTAAATTAATAAGTACTGAGGCAGACGTAGCCTGAGGCAGCCTTGTGAAATAGATGGATGAGGCAAGATTGGAGAGGCAGTTTGCCTTCGCAAAACAATGTGATACTGCAGGCGGTCCACCATATACACACCACACACACACAAGTGTGAGGTACAAAGCAAACAAAGCTAGGTGTCAAAAATACCTACATTTTCTTGAGAATCAAGAAAAATGTGGTACTTGGTAAATATAAGCTTGTGTGACGTTTGTGAAGCAGCCAAACAAGCTAGCAAACAAACAGTATGATTTTGTAAAATGATGACCCTTCATTTCTGTGTCAGTAGAGTCACTAAATGGAGAATCCAATTCATGCTCAATATTTCAGTGTAGACTGGTAGGGGAGCTCATAAGGAGACATGCTGTTATTAAACATCAAACCATTTAAATGGAATCAACCTTTCTATGGATTCCTAAAGATGACTCTTTATATTAAGCCAAAATAGGACAAATATCAAGTTTAATATTAAATATCATCTACATCTGCTAAGAGTGGCAGAGCAGATCTATGACGACTGTTTGATTGTCATTAACAAGCATCTGAAGAGCTACTAAGGACCGCTGCTCCATTCACCACTGCACAAAACAGAAGAGGAAGCCGATATGCATCCATCTGTGCGGCAGACACTAATGCTGGTGCACAATAGCACTAACTCCGCAAAAGTGACGGCATCAGTCACAAAGCAGTGAAAGTGAGACGTGCTCTTCTCTAAGCTCTATAAAAAGTTTCTGAGCTTTGACGTGGTCCATAAACTCCCCCCAACAAAGCACTTAATCTGCCTGCTTTGACCTCTCACATTATTAAGAGCTTCAGAAGCTTTAATCCAATCAAAATGATTTACTAAAGCCACCCCTGGACCCCGAAGACTGACCTGGTTCAAACCCCCCATCACCCCTGTGCTGACCAATCTTGCCTTCAATTTAGACCGGAGGAGGGGAACTGCAGGGGATATGGAGGGGCTATTTACACTACAATGAAGAAGAACTGATGAGTCCTCCCATAATCAGTGGCCCACTTGGGCTCAAGCCCCCTCCATCAATGTAACAACTGCCTGAGAGTTTATTAAAAGCGATTGGTTCAGCTCACATCGTCTCCCGCTGTAGCCTGCTATCAGCATTCACTCCACCCGCGCCCCTTTGGCGGTTTCCAGCCCCTTGTATCATGACTCCTCATTTCTTCTTAACTTCCCATTCTTCATGATGACAAGGCCTGGACACTGAGGGTCAAACTGCTCTGTTACAACAGCCCTAATAATGGCGCTTTTTTGCAGTGACACAGGAATAATAGTAGCAAAGGCTTTTACATTTCTAAAAGCAAGATCTAGTGACTAGGGACAAGGCTATATGGTCGTGATTTTCTTTCCAGTACTGTAACATTAACTCTATAATGGCAGCACAATTTAATTAAATAAATTTAAAGTAAATGATTAAAGTTGATAGATATATGTTTTAACTAAAACATTTTATTACTATAGGGAACTATTTTAAATAAATTTTGTTAATCAATGACTTTATTTAATAAAAATATTTTACAAAAAATACCAAAATGTCATTCCAGGTTGCTATTTCTAAACTTTTTTAATTGGCTCATTACTTTCTTTAGAAAAACTGCCCAATGAGCCAACTTCACTAAAAAGAAACAAACTTTGAAAATTAGCTAATTATTGACAAAAACATATTTTAAAGCTGCTTAAATATTGTTATTCCAGTTAAAATAATAGTAGTAGCAATACTATATAAAGTTAATTACTCAGTAAAAACCTGTGCAAATGACAAGCAATTTTTTACCCTTTTGCCATTTACTTGTTTGTCATTTGTCTCATTTTTATTGGCATCATTCTCCCTGTTGAAAAAAATATTTGGTCATCAAAATATGAGTGCTGGTTTATTTCTGGTCCAAGGTGGTCTACCAACTATACCCCATCAGCCAAGTCCTCACCAACTGGAAGTCTAGTTGCTTACCCACTTAGATTATATTGGACCAGTAAGAACCCTGTAAAACCAGCTACCAAGATAGACTTTCAAGGCAATTGCCTGAAAATTGGTTACTAGACCAAACAAAAAAACAGTCAAAACTAAGCCTTTACAATATTCTGGTCCACAAAAATAGCTTGTGGCCACTGTTCAGAGTGAGTCTACAGTATTAAATCAACAGGGCTAAGTCCAATTGTTTAGATAATAACAGCACAATTCTCCTCAAAATACACAAATAGAGCCAGATGATTTACAAACTCAAGTTAAGCATATAGATTTTTTTGAGGTCGTTTAAATGGGTAGTTTAAAGTGGTACTTTAACATTTCTGTAATAAAGCAATCTTCAGTTTTTTAGACTGTTGTTGAAACACTTTCTCATGTTCATAACTTAACAACAAACACCCAAACCCTGTTGCCTTTTGCACAGATTTGCACTTTAGAGAAGAATCCATACTGATTAAAGACCGAAACAACAAATTCATAAATTCACCTTAGATACACACACTGGTTGGTAGTCAATTGTTTCTGATGTGAGCATTAACTTTAGCATTAACTTCACTGTCACAAACAGTGAGAAATGTGGGGATTCCCTCTCCCTGAAATAAACAAAACACCTCACCCACTTTACACATGTGCAAAGCTACATTAGTGCAATCTGTCATAGTCCTGCGCGCCTGACTGAGGCCTATTCAGAGCAGGATTTAGCAAATAAATATTGTGAGCAGAACAACAGCATAATCTCTGCAATCAGAGCTATGTCGTTTGTTGTAATTAAGAAAGCAGAGTGTTGTCGTGCCAGTGAATACAAAGACGCACTGAGTGAAGTATGTTAAAGTAGTCTTCATTATGGGCAGAAAAAGGCAAGGTTTTCTTGTCTTACAGTCTAGAAGCTAATTCTAGAGATTCTAGAAACTAGTAAAGGATATATTATGAATATAATTTAAAAGGAATGTTATACCTATAAGAATCTGTTTTAATCAGAACCATTAATGACATTTTTCATTTTAATGTATTTTATTAGGCAAATTTATTATCCTAGTAATACAATATATAGCCCCTAACATGCAACCTAAGGTTAATATTGGCCTTCATGGGTGCTATGTAGTGATATTTGCAGTACTTAAATGAGGTATTTTGCATTTTAGCACAGCTGAAACATTGTATTATCCAGTTTGCATTGTTTGATAATTAATATTGCAAACAGTGATAACTGGTTAATAAAACACTCTGGCACTCTAGATAGCCTCAGCACTGGCAGTTAAAAAAACTTCAAAATTACAACCTTTTTCTTACTCTGTTTTGAATTATCAAGGGCCTACCTTTATCCAGCACTGGTCCGAAGATGGCCAGGTTATCATTTATAGTAGTGCAGTTCCACCTGCGCCCACGAAACTGATGCTGGCACTCCTGGATGCCGATTTTCACCCCCTCTGCCACACTGGGCATTATTTCCATGTAGTTGCGGCAGAAGCGAAGCTGCTTGGGGACCAGGCCAGGGATTGAGCTGCAGAGGATGGGCTGGGATCCCAGTGAAGTGTACTGATGTCCTACTGCCAAAGACCTACCGAAAAAAACTTATAGGTGAGCAACTGACTTCTACAAAGATGCACTTACTATGCTGTCCATAAAAATTCAGTAAGTTGCTCCCACAATAAGTAGCTACACAAATGTATTGCATCTTTAGTATAAAGGCCAGCTTTCATGCTAACCAAATCTGGTTTATGCTGGTTTTGGGCAGTGTAAAAACTAGCCAACACAGTACAAAAACAACCTATATAGTCTTTATAGCAAAGATGACTTACTAAGGTATACTTGATGGTTTAGCTTATTAATAGGCATTTTGGGATCATCAACACATCAGCGTACAAAAAAAAACACATGTTGGTGATATATACATGTTGGTGACAGGTACAGGTAAAAGATGAAATTAGCACCACACCAGTTTTGACTAACTACTCATGTTTTAAACACTAAAAGCAGGTGATTCACCTGCAATGCATACTGCCATCACTAGAACAGTGTATTTGGAACAATTATGGGATCAAAGTGTAACATGCAAACTCTTAAATGCAAAGACTTTATGTCCCAAATAAGGAGATCAATCCAACAGCCTAGCACAACAATTTAGAATCTGTATGTACACACCAGTGGGAATTATTGGGCTTTTTGTTTGTTGTCGGAAACTGTTGTAGTCATTAAAGATCTTTAGCCTTGTGGGGGGAGTTCAGATATGGCCACAATACTTGTTGCTAAGTGGGAAACAAACATGAAAGCTCCAGGTGAGACAGGAGCAGTATACACATCAAGGGCTCACAGTGCAGGGCAGGCGCCTTGTCATTAAAGGCCACAGAGATCCTTAAACTGTCCAAAAGTGAAATAGGTCTGTGGCTTCAAATAATGACACAGTGTGTTGGTCTGGCTGAGCATCAGAGGATACTTCACTAACAGAGGTTTGAACTCCACTCTGCTTTGATAACACAAGGTTTAGATGTTGCGTGTGCCGACATGCTCCTCACATACAATTTGGAATTTCCGTTGGTAAGTTGTAGAAAGTTTCTAGACTATTGGTACCATATTGGTTGTTTTTAAGCTATGGTGTCATCATTGTCAATTTTCACATGTAATCTATTAATAATTAGCATTTGTTTAGTTTTATAAAAACTTTGTAGTGTCTGTCAAGGTGTAAGCGGTCGCAATTAGCCATGTGTGTGTTGACCTGTGTTAGGGACTGATTACTAATCACAACACGCAGGCCTCTGGCTGACCCCTGACCAGCAGTGATTACACCTAAAGGCTATGACACGCCCTCATCAGCTGATCAGCCTCCAACCAGTTCCTCTACCTGCAGCATTCCACAACACTTCCTCTCAGTCATTGTTACAGTGAGAAAGCTACAGTTCTGTGTAAAGAAAATTGATAATGCCTCAGATCAATCTTCTTGGCCTGGAGTAAAGTCAACAATAATTTCACATATGTGCCGTTGTGGTACATTATTTGAAACTGTTCCTTTCCAAATAGCCAGAACAAGTGGAGAACAAAGAAGTACACATACTTGTCACTTCTAGAGAGCTAAAAATTGCTTCATCATTTTCTATGGCATACACTGTGATATCAGTTTTATGACTGCTCTTGTCTAAATTGACATCAGCAGGTTAGAGAGTACATGTTTTGTGGAAGTTAATCTCAGACATTATTAAGCCATGAGTCAGCCTATTACATTTGTCTCTGTGATGAGCTTAATCTGAATTTTACTTTAAGAACTAAGAGAGAGCAGAACAAGAGGGAACTTGAATGAAACTGGCCTGAGAGGAGATCCAAACTTCTAGCAGGGTGTAGCAAAACTAAGAAGATTTGTTCACTAAGTAAACTCCTATTACAATTTGACCTTTTCTTAGCCTTTGTCAGCCCTCAGTCCCCTGCAAAGGTTATATGTTTATGCAAAATGTTGCATAAGAGATTTAAGACCTGCTTTTATTCATAAATCTTTATTTTGACATGTCCACTAAGTAGATATCTACAAGAGATTCTTATTGCAGACATTTATGCGATTTCCTGTATTTCATGAATATTCTCATTCGATCCCCACTTCTGCTTTTTACTGTAAATCTTGGTTTTACAGTAAAAAGACAGTACAACAAATCTAATCAAACTTACCATCACATATAAGTACTTTAATATCCTTTTAAACCCTTACCCTATAGTTATAAAATACCCTTAATAATGGTGTAAAATAATACATTCACATAATTAAAATGAGATTTTTAAACATTATAATATTGAACATGTAGTCAAATGTCATAATGCTACAATGCAAAAAAAATACAATTGTCATATTTTTAAGTTACAGAATTCTATAGAAAAACATGTAATTTACAGGTGTGCGTACAGTCTTTCGGCTATTTCGCAAGGGGCCTATCTGTTTCCCTGTTTTTTTTAGCTGGTATATGTTTTGCGTGTGAAACTTTCGTCAGGCTTGGACAGTATCAGATACACAGCAGTCAAGATAAAAGTGATAATTAATTGGTCCTGCTGACGGCTAGAATCAGCACCTCATACTTTGGTATTGTGCTCTGCCAGAAGCTGATGAATTTGAGACGTCACCAGTGCTGAGTGAGGCGAACAGGTGGTTCAGTGACAGTCCTCACACTCAGCTGTATTGGACGTGTGTCTGCCCTGCTCATCTGTTGCAGCTTGTGATATTGAGCTCATCATTTATGAGAATGGGGAAACCCGGCCCTCCAAAAACATGGCAGAGATTTGACAGGTGGACCCCGAAGGACCGATTGTTAATTCTAAACAAACAAAATTCACTGCACTGTCACTCATGTACCTGTATCACTTACATGCAATGAGGTTGGATTAGATGCTATTTCTCAAACCTGTAAAAATTATCTGAATAAATAAACGAAGCGCAAGCGTTCAAGGGATTGTTCTTATTTATATCGGGCAAAATTCGTCCTTTCTAAAACTCGCTTGTGCCAAGTTGTCAGATTTTTATGATATCCTAACCAAACAGATTCGCCAATTTGACATCCACCCTCCATCCTAGCGGAAAAGTACCGTCTTTGCTTCCCCCAAATCTCTTAAACCTGGGTAATTAAAAGACAAAAAGACAGAAATGAACAATCCCTTTTCTCTGAAGTCTTAGCTATATATATTTGCTCACTTTCTATCTGAAGTGTATCCAGTCTAGGTTTTAATGCATATTTCAGCAAGCCCAAGCAAGTGCACTTCTGAATTGCCATTTTACTTGTAGGCCCCGGGGCCACAAAGCCAACTTTGACATCAAGAGAGAAGTGTTTGGAAGAAGGAATGTGCAGAAAGGTTTCACCTTCAAGTTTTTACCTTTTAGGGTAGGGATGCACCAAACTGATGCCAAAGAACTAGTACTGAGGAAAGACGACTGTGGCGTCACTTGTGTCATCTCACATTGCCTGCATCAGGGCAAAAAAAATTGCACTTGAACACACCAGGCAGGCTACAGCAAACAGCAACTGGCATGTAAACTCTTGTGTAAGACAACATAAATCCACCATACCAGCAGGTGGCAGTAGTATTTGGCATTTAAACAGGAAAACCAGAGTAGCTAGGACTGTGAATTTACAATGTGAGCACACCCTGCTTTAACCATTGTTTACACCTGTCCCACTTATTGCCAAAAATAAATGCTTTTTTTGAAAATTTCTGCTAATTTGATGGTGTCTGACTAGAGCCAACAGGGCAAAAAGAAAAACTTCCTGATATTGCCTGACATCCAACCATCCAATTTGTGTGTCCCAGGCTTTAAGGTGGAGTGCAGGTTGTAGGTTCCAGTCAGGCAATACCATCTCATGAGAGGTCCAGGAAGCCATGAACCTGCTCTTCTTACCTGCCCTATGTCAATCACTATGGTCTTCACCCTAACACAAACTGTGGGTAAGCTGTTGTTTGAAATTATCCACGAAGAAACATACTCTTCTCAAGAAAAATCAGACTGTCACAACATTCTGTCTCCTTCACATGGCCATTATCATATTTGCGTTATCCTGTATTTATGGTGGAGCTGTGGTGACTATGCACTTATATCACAGATATCTCTCGGCTAATGAACCGTAGCACATTATTGCCCAGAACTGTACCTTGTTGCTCTGAAAGAATTCTGCAAAATCTGTATTATATGCAAAATTATATGCTAGGATTATATCTAACAATTATTAACAGTTTTAATCCATTACACTTATAAGTTAGGTACATTAGATATGTGTAAGGATATATACATACATATGTATATGTGTATGTATGTATACTTGCACTGTTTTATGATCTTGCTTCATGAACGTTCATCTGGGAAGCTTTTTTTGGGAAGCTTTATGTCTGGGAAGCTTTCAAACAATAATGAGGAAATTTCCATCTATGCTGCATTCTATAGTGGCTGCTTTTATTCCATGTTATCCATTTTAAATAAAAATGCTGTATATATGGCTCAATTATATTTTTATCTGCAGAAGTGACATTGAAACATACACCCTAAAATATTTTATTATATTTTAAATAAGACCATCCTAAAAAATCCTGTGATCCTAAATGTTTGACCGTTTCTTTTAAAGATATTTTATAAATTGGCATATATTTAATATATATGGATTTTTATCAAAAGCAACATATTTAAGGTATGCATTTTGTTAGTTTATGCAATCCCTGGGACTCAACCCTACAACTTTAACATTGGTAGCACCTTGTTCTTCAACCTAAGCTTATTTTTTGCTTATAATTTTTGTATTGTTTTATCCTCTTATAGGTGAAGTTGGAGTTGTCAAAGACATGTAATCCAAAGACAATTAACAGCGTACAGGAGCTTGTTGATCAGTATCTCACATTATAAGATACAGTTACATAGCACAAGTACAGCTCTTGTGTCCTGCTGTTGTACCCTTGAGCTGGCCACCTATAATAATTGATAGAAATGTCTGGATGCTCGTCTCAGTTTAGACTAAATCAGCCTTGTGAATGAGAAAGAAAGCACTGCTTTTAAAACCTCAAGAGGGTCAGACAGACAACAATTAACAAAAAAGAGTGACCTGGACTGTGACTAATGACCTACTCAATTACAGCTTTTACAACCACCGAGAAAACTCTGCTTTATTGTCTTGCCTCCCTGAAACAATGATCTTTTAAATATGTGAGTGAAATTAGTGAAGCCGACTAGTGCTTGAGGACCACTTGAATCCTTGTCACTTCTGCACTATATTTATGTGAAATATAAAATTATTGTAATAAAAATTGTATTAAAATGCTTTATAGAATGAAATATTTATAATATAATATAATATAAATTGAAATAATAGAAGTTGTAAACATATCCTACTAAATTGATGTATATCAGCTTAATGTGTGTAAAAATCATTGTCTAATCTCAATGGTCTAATCTCAAAATACAATGGTTGCAATGTTATTAAAATAAATAATACAATTCAATGCAATATTTTATTATAGAACATAAATAATTAAATACTAAATTCGTTATTTGTTCATTATTTATTGAAATATAAGCCGGTATCACATGCTCATTTGAAGTAGTTTTCCACAACATTTAACAATGAAACATTCCGACATCTAAATGTTGTTTTTGTTTAATACTTTAAATAAGTGGTATTTTAAACTAAACTGGACATAGTTATGTATAGGGCTATGGTGCTGAAAATGTTTCCTGCAATTTCCTTTTACTGCAAGGTGCACGACAGACAGACAGACAGACAGACAGACAGACAGCAAACAGGACAGACAGACAAACAAACAGATAGATCAGCTAATCAATATACCGGTATTGTTGACAGCTGACGTCACGGCATAAAAAATCACTGTCAAGTTTACAGCTTGTCATTTACGTTTTCAAGCGTAGTTAACACGTTATATTTCACAGAGAAAGGTTGAAAAAGGCATTAAACTTACCACCATATCGGGTAACTTGCCATGACACGCGTGAGCCCACAAAAAAGAAACAGGAAATATCCAAGATATATCATCCTTAAAATGTTTGGCTTAAACAGACACGCACACACGCATACATACACTCACACGCTCGCCCGCGTTTGTCAATGAGAAAAACAAGGTGAAGATGAGCGATATTTCTCTGATAATCCTACAGTCCCTCCTGTGCGCGTTCATGAGGCAAATATTAAAGTTCAGAGCAGCTTTGCATTCGGACCCAATCAGAGGCTTTTGCCACGGGGGAAATTCTGATGATACAGTCAGGCAGGCGGCAGCCACTGCAGCTCGACACGTTGTTTTAATAGTTATTTGGGACATGCAAGGGTTGTGTGTTATATATATAAGGTTGTTTAAGGCTGGGTGGGGGGACCCCTATGGATTGGGTAGCTATAACAACCTGTCCGGATTTCACTCCCCGGTTTGAAGCCCCTCATATGCAAAAATGAAAACGTGTGAATTGCTTCTGGTAATTCTTGTTTCGCTGTGTCGAGATCATGCACTTTGTAAGTATATTTAGTTAAATTTAACAGATAAATAAATAAACAATGAAGAATTTCAATTAATTGCGGTTAACAATAGTGCATTTACTAGATACATCTACATTGAAATGAAAATCGATAAAAAGGGTTTTCCAAATAAACGTACCGACATCATTATTGCGAACGTCCAACTGATTACAAACGACATTATAGGGCAGCTTTCCTTGGAAATCAGTTTACTGGTTATCCCAGCATCCATAACTCAGTCTGAGGGTTTGTCGAATGCAATGATCGAGGACAATTTGAACAGGCATGATCTTATCAACATCCATTAGAAAATAATGTGAAGTACAATGGAATATATACATTTAACTGTGTTGCTATTTAAGACGTATTTCCCAGTGGCAAACTTTCTCTTGCGTAAAGCTGCTGCTACATTTCTTCCAGTTTCAGAGTAAATTCCATCAAAGCAAAGTGTTGTTTCCCATGGAATTTGCTTCAGAACAGGTGCTTTACAGACCTAAATATTTGCGCTTATGTCTAGTAATACAATGTAAAAATTGATTTTATGCATAATAAATATTTCTTCCTGATTATAAAATTAAAAAACCCAAACAAACGAACAATCAAACAAAAGACGTCTTTAGAAATCACAATTATTTTCCACTGTAAACTAGTAAATAATTGTTCAATCATAACATGCAACGTTTTGCAAATTTTACTGCAAATGTCTGTTAAAATTAAATGCTTTTTTTTAATCAATAGTTCTTCGCAAAAGGTCAAGGAAACGTAGGAAATAAGGTGCGGTGACAGACCATGTTTTATCATACGTCATCTGTTATGTCATGATAAATGAACGTCAAATGTAGTTATTTTATCACGTTGATAACACGCTGATTTAAACACTATTTGTCTACTGACAAAAACGTGAACATAACCCTTTATAAACAAAGACAAACAAAAACCGCATCATTTTTTTCATTTCTTCACTTGCGCATTTATTTATCAAGCGTTCATCGTTTCACCCGGGAAAAAATAAATACAGTTTAAAAATAGCAGCGTGTTGTTGCGCGTTTCGCCATCTTGTGGCAATAAGCGACAGGAGACTTGCGCACTTTTATACAAGTAAAACCCAAATGCTCAAAGTAATTAACATCAGTTTTCCTTTTTTACCTCTTTTATGTGTAGTTAGTGTAGTGTAGAGCGTTTAACGTTTGCAGGCGTTATATTATTAAAATAATATATATTTTAACATATTAGTTATGTTAAATATATATACTAGTTTCAGCAAAGCTACTTTATTAATAATTCATCAAGTTAGTTATTTAAACATGCTGAAAAAAAGAAAAATCTCAGAAGTATATTTGAATAGTGCAAGTTAATCAAAAAGAAGAAAATGTTACAGTGACGCTACACTTATATTGAAGTTAGTATCTAAAGAATTCTAAATATATAAAAAAATTACCAGTTATCTTAGTCAACATTGTAAATTATGAGCAATAAACATGTGAAATCTGAAGGTTTGGCTTACGTAACCATTATTAAAATGATTTAAACACATTACCTCAAGTTTAGTTTAGCAACTTCTCAAGGGTAACAATAGAGAACAGAGTTGAAATAATCCTTACTTGTGTATTTTATTGTTTTGATATAATGAGCGCAGTACATGTATGTGTACCAAATAGCATTTACACAAAGGCGCTAAAAACGATAGAGAAATGACGATTAGATAATAAAAAAATGAAAGAATATCTACTCTGTGTATAACTTTAAGCCTCACTTTCCTGTTCATATGACCGACAGTGACTTGACAAACAACGCATACAGTTGTTTGTCAAGTCATTAAACTCATACAGTATACAGTACTGCCCTCTAGTGGCAAACAATCATTATAACAAATATAAACAATGCTACATCCCCAGCCCAACAATTCAGTTACTTGTTTTGATTTGATTTACTTACTGAAACAAATTGAACAAATGCGTTTGTATGATGCACAGATATCATGGGTTACCCCATATGGGTAACCATAACTGGAACAAAAACAACACACCAACATTGGTGGCACACATTGATTTCAATTATCTTAAAAGCTCAGCTGATTTGCAAACTTAGCTTTCTTTATACTTTATTTAAATACAAAAGCTATTATGGGTTGTTAAAAGGTGTTTTGCAAGATCAGATCAGAGAAGATTTGTTTTGATGGAGACAGCAGAAGTGTGAGCTGAGGCTGTTTTCTACTAGCTGTTATCATGACCCCACAGACTGGAGTCAACAGCTGAAACATACTCAAATGACATTAACAATGTCAGCTACAACTATGTCAACAATATCACTGGTGCAGAGGTACTGCGTACAGTACCTCTGCACCAGTACCTCTGCACTAAAAATGTGTCATATTTCAGGTTCTGCCTCAGAGGTCAGTTAACAGAGCTTGAAGTGTTATTTAGCCTGCAATATGGAGCCTGCAATATGGCCAGGTAGAACTGAGTTAACCATCACACTTTTTCCAGTGTGACTACAAGAACAGAAAAATTCTCTCCAAAGGTCCTCTTTTCTTGACTTAAATTTCCATAAGCTGCAGTTAAACAGGAGTTCATTGCTTCTGAGCTACTGCAAACTTATTTCAGTACCTTACCTTAGTTAATATAAAACCACAATCACACGGCGTCAAGTGAACTCAAAACACAGAAGCATAACTAATTGTTGCTTCAACTTTGAGTAGTTCAATATCCCAGAGTTTAAACTGATTTATTTATTTTCTTTTTATATAAAGTTCATATTAAATCACAGAAGGTGTGGGAACCATAATGCATTTGTTAATTTTTGTTTTTCCATAAATGTACATTTACATGTATTTATTTGGCAGACCCTTTTATCCAAAGCGACTTACAGTGAGCTCAAGGTACACATGTTTTTATCAGGACTTGCCTTCCCCTGGGATCAAACCCACAACCTTTGTAGTGTTAACACAATGCTCTTGAGCTAACAGGAAGGCTACCGTATTGAGGCATCAGAAACAAAGGATGGGTAGGATGGTCTCAAATCCGACCTATCAGGAGTATGTATCCTTTATATAGTCTAAAGTCAAATTTTCATGATAATTTCTGTGTATTATCTATAGCCCTATCAGATGACTGTTAACAAAATATTTGGTCACTTGCAGGAAGCAATTTACCACTTTGTACTTTTTATGATCACATGATTACAGGTGGCATGTCCTCATGATTTATTTACATTTACATATATCAAATGTATGCATTTGTATATATATAAAGAAAGCATTCAATGATACCTGTGATATAAAGCACACGTTAAGCACATTTTATGAAAAGATAACAAAAGGTGTATGTATAATTAATAGCTTCAATGTATAGTAAAGTATTTGAAGTATGAGGTATGAAATAGATTAGAAACTAGATGCCTGCAGTAAATGTAAATAGAGAAACATTTAATTATTTTCCTAAATAGCTGCCAAAATATGCTAGGTTTGTCTTCTACTGCCTTCTTTACTTTAATAATACACTGCACATAACTATCACAAAACAGCCATTACAATAATCAACCTTGCACTAGTTTGAGGATGTAGTTAAGGCACACAAAGTTAAATGAAGGTATGAAAAACACAAACATGTTGTAACGTGTCTTCACACATAAACACATTGAAAAGATGATGGGTTACTGGCACTGCCGACCGGTCGCCATAAGTATGCGTTTACAACACGACAACACATGTAAGAACGTGTTACACATTATTTTATTCAAGATTCAAGTTTATTCAAGTAGGAAAATGTAGCCAGTCTATAAGCAGACTCGTCATCGTTTTCGATAAGGCCGATACAGGAAGTAGAGCAGTGGGGAGAGAACACACCCCTGAGGAGTACCAGTGTTGGTAGTGAGGGACCTGGATGTGAGTTTTCCCAGCTTCACTTGCTGTTGCCTGTCTGTTAGGAAGCTGGTGAAACCTGTGTGTCATCCTTGTGTTACTGTCGATCAAATCACTCTATAAAGGTTTGAGAATTTTCTGCTTTGTTTTTGCAATGTACATGAATGCATCTGATTTTAAAAAAGCATGCAAAATTTTGAGTCAAATGGAAAACAGGTGGCACTACAAAGACTTATTGGCGTTCTCCTAGGGAGAATTGGGCCACTGTTCAGCAGACTGACTGCAGCATGGAAGAGGCGAGAGGTCCTGGTCCTGATGGATTGGAACCTCTTGCCAGAGGGGAGGGGTTAGCAACAATCCTGACTGCACATCTCATGTTCCTGGAGTCAAACAGGGTCTGGAATGATGGGAGGTTGCATCCAATCACCTTCTCAGCCCAGTGTAAGATTCGCTGCACCTTAGCCTTGTACCTGGCCGTGGCAGCAGCGAACCAGACTGTGATGGAGGAGGTTATGATAGATTCAATGATGACAGTGTAGAAGTTTGCCATTATCTTCACAGGGAAATGCAACTTCTTCAGCTGCTGTAAGAAGAACATGCTCTGCTAAGCCTTCTTAGTGACGGAGCCAATGTTCAGCTTCCACTTAAGCTCCCGAGTGATGGTGGTTCCCAACTTCAGGAGTTTGAGGAACTGATGTCCAGATGTGAAAGCATTTCCGAGCAACACCCAGAGCCAAAAAAGTCGGAGCCAGAAAAGTCAGGAATGTCCACAGGAGTGGTCCACAGGAGTGGTAGGTCTGATGTTCATGAGCTCTTCCCTGGAGTAACAGTTGCAAGAAGCGTAATTAAAACACACAAAGAGAAGAGTACACCAAAACACAGAGGTGGCCATCCACGGCGCCATCTTGGACTTTTGGGAGGATTGTAGTATGGCCTTGGGAACTGGGAAGGTTGGTGATGAAATCCAATTTAATATGTGACCAGGGTCTCTGTGGGCTAGGGACCTGCTTTAACCTTGACACCCTGGTCACATATTGAATTGGATTTCATCACTAACTTTCCCAGTTCCCAAAGCCATACTCAACCATAGTCCTCACAATAGTCAAAAGATTACATAAAGCTTGTAGAGTAATATCTCTTCAAAATCTCACAACCCACTAAACTTCTGTGTAGCAATGTCTTTAGATGGTCTTTTATGGTTTACCAGAGGATATTGGATCTGACTGAGGCCCACATTTCACCTCTAGGGTTTGGACAGCGCTCTTCAAACAATTACAGAATTAATTTCAGCCTAACCATTGGATACTACCCACAATCTAATGGTCAAACCAAAATGAAAATTAAAGTGGACTGGAGCCATTACCTTGACTGGAGCAATTAACCGCCAAGAATTCCCTTGTAAAATCATCCACAGGCCTAACTTCTTTTAAATGTATTCTGGGCACTTCCTTCACACTATTAAATGCCAAGCCAAATCAGAATCACCACCCTGGTCCTGCCTACACTCCCGTTCAATAGGTGTGGTTATCTATGAGAGATCTATGTCTCCCCTTTAAAAAGCTCAGTGCCAAGAATGAATAACTCCTGAGACCCTGCGGAGATGGAGCCTAGGAAACAGCCTCCCCCAGTCACAGTTAACAGATAGGAGGCTTACTGAGATCAAGAACTGTTTGACACAAAATGCCGGGGTGGCGTGCTCCAGTAACTTGTAGACTGGGAGGGGTATGGTCCAGAGGAACAGTCCTGGGTCAACATACCACCGGCTGCCATATCACCTCCTCTAAACCACCAAGGGATACCTTGCGGAAATACTGATTCTAATTCCAGACTTTATTTCCTATTACCACTGGCCTGGGACTAATTTCTTTCCACCTATTCTATTTCTAGAACATTTGCCACAATGATCATTTGAGCATTCTCCTGTATCAGTATTGTATCTGTCTATATTGTTTAACTGTGTGCTGATTTTGGACTGTCTTTTGGTTATTTGATCTTTTGCTGCAGTGACATGCTTTGTAAACCAAAATGTGATCTCTGCATTTAACCCATCACAGCTATCACTGCAGCACCCAAGGAGCTAACCAGTTAAGTTCAAGTTCAAGTTTATTAATGAAGCGCTTTTCAAAACGGGACATTGTTACAAAGCAGCTGTACAAATGTACAAAAATACAGTACAAATGATAGTGGACCCAGGATGACAGTATACAACAAGTTGTGACTTGATCTGTATACAAATACAAGAAGAAGAGTAAACTTGATGACATTTTTTCCTTGTGACAAGCCATTTTGTCCGGTGTCATCCAGTAATACATTTGCTGCATATCTCTCTCCAGCTGCTGCATCATGCTTTAAGGCCCAAATATCACATCTTGTGCCACACCACATCTTCCTTAGAGGCAAGACATACATGGCAGCAGGTCAGGTGGGTGAAAGACCAAGATAAGGGGAAATATGTTGGGCCCAAGCAATTAGGGAGCTACATTGACCAAGCTCTTAAGGCCACCAAGGATAGACAGATCTGAGGAACATTCTTGCTAAGAAGCATTTTAAGGCATGTTGGTTTCCTTCAGACCCAAGTTGTCAGGACCCATGAGTTGTCAGGAGTTGTCAGGGCCATGAAGGGTCTGCCCTGAATCCAGATCTCTTGACTTGGGTAATTAAGATCATCCTTAACTCTAAAGCTTCTGCCACAAGTAAACTATATTAACTTAATAAGAGAGTTTTCACCCTATGATGTGGAAACTATCAAGCAGACGTTTAGTGAAGTGAAAGTGACGTGTTTGTCAGTTACGGTTGCCCATAACCGAAATGTGACCTCTGCATTTAACCCATCCATGTGAGGAGTGAACACACACTGCAAGTCGTGAACACACACCCGGAGCAGTGGGCAGCTATCCCTGCAGCGCCCGGGGAGCAATCAGGGGTTAGGTGCCTTGCTCAAGGCACTTCAAGGGCACTTCAGTTGCTATCTGCCAGTTGCTATCTGCCAGTGCTGGAATCGAACCAGCAACCTACTGATTACAAGCCAGACTCCTTAACCAGTAGACCACAACTGCCCCAAGTCTTGGAACGTCCTGTTCTTGGTGTAGTTTACTTTCTGTTGTGATTTTGTTAAAATGTTATGATATGATATGTGCCACCACTTAGGGGTGGGGTGGTATAGTTGTTAAAGCAAAGGGTTTGGTAATCAAAAGGTTGCATGACCTGTGTAAGGATCAAACTTTTAATTTATTAACTCTTAAAAAGAACTTACTAGGTACTTTACTAGGTATACAATTAAATGGGTAAAGCAATCCTATAGACTGAAAGATGTAATCCTGAAATCTTAGACCAAAATTTAGAAACCAGGTAAATGTAGACACTTTGGGGTGAGCTCTAATGACGTGCACTAGTAAACAACTGATTATCAACCACCAAAAAGAAAATCTTAGCAACCTCATATCAATTCCCCACTAGCATATCCTAGCATTCTCCATGGGTAAGTGCTATTCACATGTTCTGTTAGCAGATAATGAAAAATAATAAAATAATGTGAAAAAATATAGTAAGTTTGTTCTGATTATCAGCAGTTAAATTATATTGTTACTCTGTATACTGTATAAATGAAACTGTTAAAGAGTGTGGTGATGTTTAAGGATTTTATGATAAATGTAACCGGCATGTCCTAGGCTGTGTTTAGTCAATGTATAGGTTAAAAAGGGTGTATAGATTGTTTTATGTCTATGGTTGTATATTGTATATGTATTGTATATATTTTATTCTTCTCTCTTCTGTGTAACACCATGGTCCTGCGACGCACGAAATTTCATTCCACTTTGTGCCCACTCATGTAGCGAAATGATAATAAAGCTCAACCTTAACCTTAAACAATGAAATGTGTAGATGTTTGTATGTTGAACTAATAATTTCCCTTAGATGACATGACTACATTTAAGTGTCCCTTCATAAACATCAGGAACAAAATCCATTTCTCTTCCAAGAAAAATGAAGGACTTAAAAACAGAATGATGGACTCTTCCTGTCTTATATCACGTACCTCTCAGATGAGTGGCCCATCAATCCACTCAGACTTTCTAACTCTCCCTCACAGCAGGCAGACAGCTGTGCAGTGCATTTTATATTTCTGTTTCATAAGGTGCTGACTGCCTGGAACATCTGTGTGGCTTGAAAGAAGACACATTAGTTTGGATCAATCTCAGGGGACCAGGCCTGTGGCATAGTATATATGAAGAAATGAAATGTTGCGAGCAGGCAAAGGCATTAAAATAATGATTTAGCTGTTCAAGGTTATGCTGATGGAAGATTTTGGTTGTACGGTTTAGCAGTTTACTTTTTAAAATATGAACATGTTCTCTCACTTTGAAACAGCTTAGTGTCTTTCTGTGCAGATTACTTCAATCAGCAATACGGTTATTCCATTAGGAAAGTCATTCAGAACCACTAGATGTCAGTATTGTTATGACACAATGATTGTTAAGTAAAGGTTTGCATTATTTATTGCTAAAATTATTAATTACCAGTTATTCTTCTATCAACACAATCTTCTTTTTGTTTAAACATCCTGACCGATGCAACACAGCATACCATAGTGTTAAACATAGGTGTGAGTTTGGGGCAATACTAAGTGTTTACCTGGCCAATGACAAATTGAATACTTTTGAAACTGGCTCTAAAACAATAGTTATTTGTTTATAAAGTTACTAACTAGTAGCACAAACATCCCCCCCAATATATATATATATATATATAAAATGTCTATTAGGCAAAGTGCTATTGATGTTACTAAGAGACAAAGTAAAATATTCATCTAACATGCATCAAATGAGACAATGAGTAAACTTCACAGCAAGCTGGAGAACTAAACCCTATGGGTTTTATGAGTTAGTAAATATATACACCCTACCACCACAAGGTTTATTTAATATGAAATTACCACTTCTTCCAAATTAGTTGTGTTTTATCAACAGTGGTTCATAATAAAGTGACCAACCCATTTTCTTAAATTTTCTTTTACCCACCTAATTTATTCAAACCATATTTATGCCGTGATTGTTAGCCTGACTGGAACCAAAGATTAACATTTGTCTTTTCTTTTATATGCAAGTGACATTGATGTTAATATATAGATAAAACATATAGGTATGATGTATAGGTGAAATTTAACTTGGCACAACTCACCAGAAATCTGAGTTACAGTAAATGAAAATCCCAGCACCTGAGTCAAACCAACCCAGGGATGGGGTTAAGGTTAAGAAAGTGTCAACACTTCATAATTTGGAGTGTTACCTATAGAAACAACAATTAGGTTATTTTGATGTTACATTTATCCCCAAGTAAATTTGTCCTTTAGTGTTCCTCTTAAGGATATAGTGACATGTTTTTGTCAGATATGCTAACCCATACCCAAAATGAGACCTCTGCATTTAACCCATTGAACACACACTGCAAGTCATGAACATATACACCCAGAGCACCGAACAGACATCACTGCTGCAACCGGGGAGAAATAAGGGGTTTGATGCCTTGTTTAAGAGCACTTCAGTTGTTACCTGTTGGCACTGGAAATGAACCAGCAACCTACTGATTACGAGCCCAACGTCTAACCAGTAGGCTTCTCACTCACCCACTGCCCTGTCTTTAACATGGTGTTATTCAGCAGTGGTGAATCTTGTGTTAGGTGTTTGTACATTGCCTCCAGCATTTACAGGTGAAATATGGCACTTTGATAGTGTCTTAAACCATAAGTATCAATATATGTCCATTTCCACCACCCATATACCTTCCCAATATTTCACAGTGAGTGTGGGACACCTAATTTGGGTGGGACACCTCATTCCTTTCATTGTTGACCTACTTATCTGCCCCCAGCCTTTAACAACTGGACTCTGCCCTGGAAACACTGCCCACTGCTGTAATTTTGTCTGTGCCTGATTATGAGATTAGGGACTTGAAAGAATCACTGATAGGGTGTCAGTTTTAAGAAGGAAAGAGTTTTCTCACTGAAAGAGGTGCCTTATTTATTGACCTCAAAGTTTAAAAGCATTCATTAGTTATCAGGCTTGATAGTTAAGGCTTGTAGGTCACAGCTGTTTAAATCAAGTTTTGTATTCTCTGAAAACTGCTGAGTTGTTTTTAACCCATATGAGTGGGTTTAGTATGTTGGGTATATTTGCTGTTTTTTATATGGTAGTTTGGTTTTCCTGTTGTTGGGTTAAATCTGCTAGATCACTTGCTACGCTGTTTTTGTCCACCACTGGGTTGTTTGGAAAGACTCACGTGCTTCGTGCCCTTATGGTGTTTAAATACACTCTGTCATTTTTAAAACACTGGTTACAGCTGCTTTAAGGCAGGGCTGCAAACTTTCATGCATTCAGCACCTCACAGTAAAAAAAACAGCAGATCAATGAGGGAAAACTTAAACAATGTTCATCTACATGTTTTGAACTGTGTTACATTAGTAAATAATTAATTTGCCTCTCATAACATATGAGTATATAAATGCAGACAGATCAGTTATTTTTGTTATGGAACTGGAAATGTTTTAAATCTTATGGAAATGTTCCAGTGTAGAAATATGTTAACATTAGTAACAAAGTTACTTTTTATCTGACATGGAAAATCACCTTTTTCCAAAATCTTTTTAAAACTTACTGAATAACCCTAGTGAAATAAACTGGCTTACACTGTTTAATTATGCAAATCGCATGCAAATGCAATTTTATACTGGTGACTATGACTAAGTAAGGAGTTAAGAACCAGCAGTATAAAATGCACTGCAAAACAACATTACCTAATAATCGTAAGATTAAACAAAGCTAGCCAATCTTAGAAGTAAACCTAGCAAGGAAACTGAGGATACGATAGTAACCAGAGACGCTGCCTTTTCAGAGCAAGCATCTGATGCTTGCTTAATGCTCACTTAACTCCACTCCCCATGTAGAGTTTCGTCCCCTGAGAGCATATCATTCATTCATTGACAATGCATTAAATGTAACCACTTTTTGTTTGTTTATCAAGCACTATAGCACACCCTGACTGTACACACCAGGGTTACGGCATGGCTTCAGAGCTTCCATGAATCACCATGATGTGCACACTGTGGAATGCGCTGTCCATGGAACACAAACATTCAAACACAAATGCAGGGGCAGCATGAAGAGGCCGTGACTGCATGCAGATGACACCACTGCTATCAGACCCAGGATTCCTAAACACTACCTTACTGTCCTCAAGTGGCCATGTCTGCTATGTTGCTACATTGCTAAAAGGAATAGGTTGCTAATTTGCATATCTTGCAAATGGGCCAGGTTCAAGAAAACTTGCCAGATAATTTAGCATTCAGATATCACTCTCTCTGATAGTGAAAAGCACAGCATTTATGTACTTTATGAATGTGCAAGGGGCCAAAGCCACGGTAAAACCTTTAATTGAAAAGCAGTGCCCTTGAAAGCTAACCTCAGAAAGTCTGTGATCCATCAGATCTATCAAAGCAAACCAGTTTCCAACCATAGGACTCAAACCATTGGACAAAGCCTGCTGCCTTTTTTTCTGCACTATAAAATAGCGACCTTTTAATCACTACTTTTGTATAGAGGTTGTCTCAGTGATTTGGTGCCCCAAACTAAAACCAATGACGAGACCACGCCATTTAACTGATGGGGGTCTGCGTTAAAGAGAATACCCTTTCTTTAAAGTGTCCAGTAGCCACTCTGAAATCCCTAAAAGCCACTCTGAATTGCCCTCCAAGCCTCCAGGAACTGACATGGTGGCTGTATCACTAGGGGCTTTACAGGAAGCCCCATTGAATAGGGGTCCCCTCTAGCAGGGCTGTGTGAGATGGTGGGCTTTGTCCTATGAGAAGGGTATGTGGGGCTCGCCCAACTGCATAACACTGCTGGGGTGCTGGTGTAAAATTTTTTCTATATGATGTTTGTGATTTTAATGCATCTTTTCTATGATCATGAAACAATAACATTCTCTCTGTCACCTGCAACAGCCCTGGGTGGATGCCCCCATTGAGTGTTCCTCTCCTCTGGTTATAAAGCCAATGCTATGGCTTATATGAATGTTACCTTTGGGTCGAAGGTGTCATTGTCCAAAGTCTTCAAGAGCTAAGCTGGAAACCTGAGGCATCATCATAGTGTGTAAGGTAGAGGGAACCTCACCAGATGAGCAGAAGGCCTTGCTTGCGAAGAGGTCACAAATCTGCATGATCTTGATCGCAGCGTGAGATCTACCCTGAGAAAAGACAAGGAACATAAGTGTGCTGCAGTGTCTTCCTTGACAAGGGGAATGTGTACCTGTGAGAAAACGAAAGAGCTGCAGGGTGGACAGCGCTAGACATTATGCTAACCAGCTCCCTATGCAGCTTGACTGGGTCTGAATCAGTGCACTCCTTCCCTGACTCTAACCACTCCCTCTCCAAGGAAGCCAGTGACATGAAGTACTGTTTTTCTGCAAATAGGACCAGAGAGCAGGGAGACAGAAGAATATGCTGGCGTAGCACGAGCCATCACCATGACTGCTGCTGTGAGTTCGTCTGCACTGAAACAATCTTCACAGTATGGTCAATTGGACATAGAAAGAGCCGCTTCAGCATGGGTGTGGCACAGCAAAGTATCACAGTCTGCGATCATAGATCACAGTGCAGCAAAAAATCCAATAGTCCAATACAGAGTAATCCACATGTGAAGTAGAAAAGTTCTGAGATAATGTTTCTTTGCAGCAAATTTTATGCCATTCTGCTTGCCTTGAGTATATGCATAAAATTTGCATAATTAAATGGCATTGGACAGTATTGGACAGTATTCAGTAAGATCTCAGGAGATTTTGGAAAATTCAAATTTCCAGAAAAGTAAAATACAGCACAGAAACAGATTTTAACAACAGGCCAATGAGAAATGTATTGTTGGTATTTAACAAATGTAAAAATGCACAGCATAGGGAAAAAAATTATATACTATGAATTTGGACAATAGTGCAATAATGGCTGACACCAAATGGAGTGCACTATATAAATGAATTGTGGCCTATTTTACACACTGCTTTAGTTTTACATTTAGCACTGTTTTCCTAGATATGTTCTTGTTAAAAAATGAGCTTGAATTTACAGTTTCTTAGGTCTGAGCCTTTTGTGGAGGCTTAAAAAATAATTTAACATTTTTCTTTCTCACAAAAAATGGTTTGATTTACAGTAAGTTGTAGTATATTAACATTTATGTGTACTACTTCTTACATTTTTGCATACATTTACACTGCGACTTAACAAACATACTACCAGACTTGCCACTTTCAACACTACAGTATTACAATCAGAGCAATTAGCTTCTTTTCTCATGATGTTGGGCTTTTAGGTGTTCCCTTAGGCCCGGCAGCAGTGGAATCTCAGCCCCAGAAATCTTTCTCCTTCATCTCCTTTAACCTTTAACTAAAAGTTAGTTTGCATTGTCAGGACAGGGAGTCCACAGAGAAAGCCTTTGAGAGATGAACATGCTACTACATGTCATTACATATTAGCTGAAGAATTTCACAACAATTAGAGTAGAAATCTACATAAACAGTAGCTGAGGTTTGCAGCTTCAAACAGTATATTACCTGTTTAATAGATAAAGTCAGAAATGCATTAATACTGTAAATTTATTTAAGCCCTGCTCTGCTTGCACATTCCACTGGTACCTTGAGCACCTCTGAAACAGATCTGTCATTTGCGGAAATTATGCTTAAAATAAATTCTTCGCATTCTCTTTACATGTTTGTTCTCTTTCAGCAACACAGCAAATTACTGAGTGATAAAAACTGAGCAACCAGTGTTGATATCTGGTGATTAGTTACAAATATCACACGCTTTATTGTATGTTGTTCATTTTGGGTGTTGACATAAAATTACATTTTCAATTCGTCTGTCTGTTCTGTAAACCTTTGACTGGATTTGTCTTCAGGCAAAGCAATACACTCTAAGGTATTAGTTTACTTTTATAAATAAAAAACAAATTTAATCTGTCACACTTTTTACAACACTTGTTTCAAAGAAGCTTTACATAAAGTGAAAAATTAAACACAAAGCATGTACAGAAAAGCAAAGCATGTACTGTGACAATGTACTGTGACAATGTACTGTGACCATGTACTGTGACTATGTACTGTGACCATGTACTGTGATTGTACTGTGACTATGTTTTGACCTGTGCTGTCAAAACATTGACCTGTCCTGTGACCTGTGCTGACCATTTGCACTCCGTGTACTTTATGTATAGACTGTTTTTTTGTATATACAGTACATTGTAGTTTTGTTTAGCTTAGTCTCTGTTGTTACTTGCATTGTATGGTTTACTTTCTTGTTTTTTGTACTGTGTTATATGTTAGCACCTTGGTCCTGGGGAAACGTTGTTTCGTTTCACTATGTACTTGTGTATATAGCTGAAATGACAATAAACTCCACTTTGACTTTGACTTTGAAAAGGGGGACAAAGAAATTAAGGCCTTTTTTAATATTGTAATTAGAGCAATAATAACAAGTTACAAAACCCAAAGTCCAGTTAAATGTCAGCAATCTTCCAGTAAGCAAGCCAACAGGGTGACAAATACTACTCCTGTATAGCTCTTAATATGTTAATATATCTCTGTGTTGCAATTAAGTTTTGGAAGTAAAACAGGACACTTTATAAAAATACAATTGAAAGTATCCACCAGGAATTGACTGTATATATATTGTACAATATATATATTGTATGACAGGCTGTTGGAAGTGAAAGTCGATGCTTTAATTAATAAAGATACTTATGTTTTCGGGAACATGCATCAATGACTTATTATGAAAGGACCAGAGATGTGTTAACCACGTACTTTAAGTTTTAAGTTTAATTTGCATGTTAACTTCAAGTTTGTGGTTCTGAACCAGTGGGTGATGTCTGTGCCTTTAGATGACTCAGAGAGAATCAGCACTAAACACTAAAGGGTGACTCTGCAGTCATGTGAGTCCTGAGACAGCTCAGCTTCACAGATTCACAGATTTACCACTACTAACGCTTAAGCATCCTGAAAATACCACAGTGCGGGTGGAGCAGTGACTGGATGAATGGATGAAACAGCATATTGTTCACATGGACAAATGGATTTTATTTGAAACATGAACTACATTTTACATTTATTATCTAGTCTTTATAACATCATCACAAACAGGCTGGTCTGAAAACATACTTTGCACTAAAAGTAGACTTACCTACCCGTCTTGGATTTGTGATTGTGTTGTGAAAAACATGTTGACAAGTTAACCAACTTTAACTTGCTTAATAATGTTCTTTTCAAACATTGTTTGAACAAAGACTTGAACATGAAAGCAGAAACTGCTCACCATTACAATAGTGCCCCTTCTGGCAACACTGAGAATGCAACACATACTTGTGTTGTTATAAATTGTGGTCTGACCAAAGGTAGAATTCATGGAGTGCAGGAAAAATTTACAAGGGTGGGCCCCTGCCCCCATACACTCAGCAGTTTAAAGACACATTTAGTGAGGGCCAGAGCAACTGTAGAAACAGAACACTTTAAAAACAGCACAGCCAAACCCCAGCATCAGTGTGATGAACAAGCGTCACATGTTTTCTTCAGAAAATGTGAAAATCTAGCTGGGTTGTTTGATTCATTTACGTTGAGTGCAAAGATCTCTTTTGTTTCTCACGTTCCTGATGTTTACTACATAATTAACTCAAAATCCCTTAGGAAATTTAAAAGTACCTTTATCTGACCTATCCACAACATCTAATTAAAGTGTTATATCTCAGATATTTACTGGGTTATGGTGAGGGCTACATCAGCACAAGAACATAAATCAAAGCATTTTAACAGGGTGATTGCTCTCATACTGAGGCAAAGGAAGTCAGCAGGCTTTCTGATCACTTACTGATGCATGATTGGACATGTCTTGAACAACACACATCGTACTAATCTGTGGACATGGAAGTGTGAGTGAGTTTGTCTTATGCATCTATAAAAGGCGACAAGCAAGAATTCACCAACCATGACATAGCTTCACACATCAGTGCAAATGGCCTGTAAATCATCCTCCTCAGCTGTCAAAATTTCTGTAAATCTCCATGCATACATAACATAAACACGCACATGGCTACCTGTGCTCATACTTTCCATTAAATGCCACTCATACTCTATTCATTGGTATTGTTGTGATATATTTAAAGATATCAAAACAGAGAAGTATCTGTATAACCTTGATGTTTTCACTGAGCCATCAAGACATTTTTTCCAAATAAAGGTCATTTTAAATTAAATTTACATGATACTATGTCAACTCTTCATTGTATGTTCCTAACAATTGCATTGCAGGTAGTTGTGAAGCATGAATGCATTTGTATGATTTAAAATCATAGTCTATAGTTACAAGGTCCAATGACACATAGTGCATCAACTACTTAAATGCTGAAATGTTTTAAAGTTTTGATATTCAAAGTGTATGTAGTATATATACTTGTTGTACTGTAACTATCTGTTGTCTGAGAGTATTTGATTTTGTGTTGATGGCATTTTGCCAAGTATTTAAATGCACGCTCACTAAAACAACAAACTTGTCTTAACAGCAAGTTTGGATTCTGAAAAGACATAACAAGATAGACTTGTTTGGGTAGCTAGCTTAATGATGCTGATGGCTCCATTTAGACAGAATGTCTGGTTAAATTGCTTGTGTTATGTATAAATGATTTGAAATGTCTCATTGTCAGTGTTCCTGTAGCTCAACTGGTAGAGCATTACGTTAGCAGCGCAAAGGTTGTGGGTTCCTTAAGTACCTTAAATTCACTGTAAGTTGGGGTTCTACCAAATAAATTAATGCAAAATGTCAGGTGTAAGGTGTCTTGGCAGTTTGCCAAAAAAGTGGTGCTTCTAATCTAAATGCTATAGAAGACTCATTGTATTTGCAAAGAAACACAACATTATTGATTAATGTAACAAATCCTGACAAAGTTACAATAGAAGAGACACATATTTGAAAGACAAACTCTGTTTGGAATGGTGATGTCGTGCCATGTGCTGTCAAATAAATTAAATTGAAAACACAGACTATTATCTTGCTTAATTTATTATTTGCAACAAGCCATGTTCAAACAATGACACATTTTTCAAAAATCATTGACAAGTGTGTTACTTTATGTACAAGCACTTTAACTGTGAAATCCACATTCGGAACTGATCATTTTCAGAATGGCTAGCAGAAGTGAAATGCTTTTTACACAACTGTAACTCCACCTGTGTTCCAGCTGTGAGAAATTTAGTGTTTTTTTCTGAGAAAATGGAAGACCTGCACTGAATGTAATAATGTGTGAGTGATGTGTAATTAAACCTGCATTTGCTTTGGTGTGAAAATACAGACATATATGGATTCCACCACACACATTTGTACTCTTAGGGGTTCTATTCTTTAAATGTGGATTGCTCAGCTAGAAAAATAAGTTTCACCTTAATTCAATAACTTTGGATTATTTTTGGATTATGTTACAAGGTATTATATAAGTTTATATATAAGTTTTTATATATAAGATAAGATTTATATATAAGATAATATAAGTTTTAAACAGACTAACATTTCTGGCAAATTTTCAAGGTTTCTGCCTAGATATCATGATATTTCAAGATATCATAAAAGCCATGTCTGCAAAGCCAAGTAAACCCAGTTCAAAACAACTGTATGAAAATGCATTATGTGAGAACTGATTGCATTATAAATATTGTCTTCATAGGTATTTGCAGTTGAGAACATGACGATAACAGCCAATAAGGAAAGATGTTTCACAGTTTAAACAAGAATTATGTGTAATAATGTTCACCAAAATCATAGATTCTTCCCATCTGGCCATGGACTGTCTTTAAACATCTGAAATTTGTGAAATAATGTCTCATCATCTGGTGTCAACAATGTAGACGTCATTGCTTCATAATTGCCCAGGTTGATCCTAAGTAATGCCATTTTACTCTGGGTCCTATATTTTACCTGTGTGGTGATCCGGCAAATCAGGCTGCCTAGAAAACAGAAACTTGGCAAAGGCTTTCAATAGCCCACCTGTTGTTGCTACTGTAATACTTTAGATGAAAAGGTGCATATTGTTGCAGCTTTCTGAAAGGAATGAATAGATTTCATCCCAGATCCTGGCATGGACACCTTCCAGGTGTATCCAAGAGCTGGACCCGGACCAACAACAGATCCCAATCTTTGGAACCATTTATTGCCAAAACAAAGATGTGTACAGTAAGTGGTGGAAAACAATGATGCTGTGATTTGTGTGTGATTTTAGTGCTGGGTTGACTGTGTTTAATACAGGTCTGTCTACAGGCGTAATACAGGCGACATGTCATTCTTTGTACAATGACAATTGTTTTGTCCCACCATGCAGAGTAGATTAGTTCTTCTAGGAATGTATGCTCTCTTTGCCCATCAATAGAAAACATGCAGACAAGAATAGACAACTGTTTCTCCCCTGTTCTTGCCAAAACAAATCTTTCATCATGATTTATAATCTCAATAAGGCATTCTGCAGGCTTATTAAAATGTTTCATCGACATCTTGCGAAAACATGTAAAGATTGAAATAATGGGCTGTGATTGATCCCTAACACTGAACTTGTACATCTTTTCTGAAATGTAAAAAAAAAGAAATACTGCTGTGGTTTCTGTGGACATGAGTAAATCTTTGATTCTACTTGGCAAATGTTAACCATAAAGTAACAAATAATGGGAACAATATGTGTAAGCTGTATGAATGTGCACAGTGTCATTCATCAGCCTGAAACTTTGACTAAAATGTAAAAGCAAAATTAGAATATATGTAGTACATCAGAAAACTGAAATTTCTGATACAAGAGGAACCTAATTAATGGAACCTATAATTAATGTTTGCTGAGGAATAGATCACTATTGTGGACCCTTATTTCATGTTGGGAAGACAATGGTTATTTATTTTGATCATATTTTCTCCTGGTCTATAATGAAATGGGCAAAACAAACCCTTATACCTGAAGAAGGTGTACCAAAAAACTGAATTATTTTATATTGCATCAACATATGAATAATCTGTGATGCAGGTGGTCTCTACTATTAAAAAAGCTATGAACATTGTTTTATCAAATGTATTATCCCCAATACAATCACAATTATATAATTTACCCTTGTCTTTAATTTAACATTCTCTTAACCAACGTCACAAGATGCATCTTGGATGATTTTTAAATCAGCATTAAAAGAGCTTCTATGCTGGGATTTTTAACTTGTTTCATAACAAACATTTTTTACCAAGCACTTTTATATTGAACAGGTTAAAAATCTTGATTTAGTGTTCAGACATTTAATTGGTTATTTATATAAATCAAAATGAAGGTATAACAACGTGTGATATTAATCACTGCTTGAATCACAGCTCCTGGGAATTGTTGAGTTTGTATTACTGTATTCACACATGACATCTTTGCCTGCCTATTTCATATGACATATTTGCCAGTTTTAGCAAATGTAAATAATTAAGCCACTCAAGCTTTAAAAATCCAGCTGCTCAGTTAGTTGGCAGACTCTCTCTCTCTCTCTCTCTCTCCCCCTCTCTCCTGTTCCAAGTCAATGGGAGGGGCACAGAAATCCTCTGAGTGTATAAGTAGTGCCGTTTTCACTAGCGGGGATTTCACACAGCAACTCAGGACGAACGAAATGAGCTGCCCCAGAGCCGCTACAAAATGCTGGATGGACATCTACCCCTGGGATGGTTATCATTCACTATTATAGTGCATCTAATCAGCTTGCCTGGACCGTGTGCAGCTTACTTCGGGTAGGTGGAGGAACTGCTTCATATTGGACCTTGATATGTTTTAAAGTTTTTTCTGATGAAAAGCTCTACTGGAAAAGGGTGAAATGTTGGAACACATCATAAATTAAAAAGACAACAAAGTCTATGGAAATAATGTTAGGACCTAACCTGTAAACACTTTATAACAACCTGTAGAGTTGTGATTAGTTTCTAATGTAAAATGGTCGCATATTACCAATGTTTGCACAAAGCCTTTAGCTTGAAATGTAGACAAAGGTCCCATCTGCTCTGTTTTTACCTGTACCTAATGACAAATGCATTTGTAAATAACAAACAAAATAAGTGACAAATTAATAGGATCTACAGGCAAATAATAGACCTGTAGGCAATGACATTATATTATATAAAATATATCTACACACACAAATATATATCCATTATGTATATACACATGTATATTCAGTCATGTGTTTTAAATGGCATAGCTTGTACAGGATTTGAAACAGACATGAGTGCCTCTTCACATCTGGTAACAATAAAGCTATGAAGATCTCTAACCCGGTGGTTCAGATCGCAGATAGTATTTCTTCATCCAGCATAAATACTCGCTTTGGCTTCCTTTGCTCTATTTTACTAAGCTTAATAAGCACAACTTTAAGAATGTCTGTTGATTTTACAGCTTCCCAAGCTCCCCTATAAACATTCTCCTATAGCATCATTTTAATATAGGCAACTGGGAACAGTGGAGATGTGATACCATGGGAACGCCTTTGGATTTTGTTTCTGTTACGTGTATATTTTGCCATTTCATGTCTTTCAGTGGACACACAAGAACGTCATGTTTCAAGAAACCTGTTAAACCTATAATCAACATGTTTAAAACATTTAAACAAATGGCTTTGTAGAGATCATAGACACTCTTATTTATGGATAATAAATAAATCATTAGGATTATCTTTGCAGTCTATGATCTGAAAAATGCTCATTTAATGATCCTGAACACTTGGGTAAAGGCATTGGATATTGTTGTTGTGTTTTCACAACAGGATATGCTGATATTGTTTCTTTTGATTGGTGATAGACAGAGTTTGGATTTACACTTTCTTTTTTCTTTCAAGGTAAATCAATGAATTTCTAAAATGCTGGCCTGTGTAACCATGGGTGGGAGAGCAGTGAAGATTTATAGTCTCAGATATTTGATCTCAAAGATCACTATCGATTGCAGTGGCCTCTTAAGAATGTTCTTAGTTTCTGGCACATTAAAAGGAAAAAACTAAAAAGTATGATATTAGGCAAATATACTGTGTCAAGAGACTGATTAATTGTCTTGGTATTTTTAACATTCAATTTGTCATTCTTACATTACAGTAACTAGCCATTGTTTCAAGTATTCAATGTTTGCCAATTTCAGCACTTTGTCTTCTCACACGGAAATTGCTCGTACTTCCATGTTATCAGGTCATGAAAACAACCCTTAGGAAACTCATTAGTGATATATTTCTCTTTGGCATAATGGGTGTTTTTTCTTATCTTTTACAATGAACATTCATTTTGTGACGCTGATCCAGGTTGTCATTTTCCAAAAGCCTAAACACATTAGATGATCTCTAATCAATTAGGTGCTCAACTTTTCAATTGTGAAGTTGAGGGCTTGTTCTGGTACTGATAGTGTGCCTGACTGTGGACTTTTTTTTTGTTGGAAAAATTGGGTCACAGTTCATACCTGGTTAGCAACAACCACAAATCATACCACGCAGATAATATGAAACCACTGCTCTTTGACATGTTGACAAACTTGCATTACTATCATTTGCAAAAACATACATTCCATGAGGCTCATGCTGGATCCTCTGGGTTTACTGATTTACTTAAAATAGAGGGTCAGTGTTGCATAGCCAATTTCCCCAGTGTGGTGGAGCATATGTGAAACTTAAACACAGTCTCTGTTTGACCACGGATTATGTCTCTAAGGGTTGGGTGGGATTCCTTGCCTAGCTGCTGCTGAAATTGTCATCCTGGCCACAAGAATGCAAGCCCCCAGTTTTTACCACCGGCAGGTGCCCTGTGTTAATTTAATTTAAATCTTGTTCAGCAGCAGTCCTCGTGAGACCATGTTCAGTTAGGTGGGGACAAAGTGGTGGTGGAACATTGAAATGTTCCCGGGAAATGAGGCAATGCGGGGGCTGCATTTTTTTTACTAGGTGTTCAGCTCACTCAAAAAAGCCTGAAGGGAGAAGACAGAACAAGAAAAAAAACAGGGAAAATAAGTCCTGAATATCCACGGAATGAGATACTTTTGTGCCTGGCTCTGACAAGTTCATGCAGATCCTCCGTGGAAGCCAGCCTGGGGTCAAACACGGGGATCTGCTCTGCATTACCACCCTAAGTGTAAACCTGAAATAGTAAATGGGTTTGAGATTTATTACTTTTGTGACAGAAACAGGTTATTGCCATGTAAATTGCAAATTTAGGCAGGCATAAATAAAATTCATAGATATAAATTACTATTGCCTCATTGCTTCATTTTATCTCATTGCAATCTCATTTCAGTGTGTTACAGGAAAAGGGTTTACTTATGTATTTACATGTAAAAAACATCTGTTAATAAAAAATTACTTAATTCATGTTTCTGTTGCTAAGATGAATATGATGGTTGAGCAGTGTTTCCAACAACAGTTCCATGGTTCCTAAAATGTTGAAAAAATTAAAAACAGCCCAGTCAACTACTTATAATGTGCATGTATGTGTGCATTAACAGTATTATGCTGTAAGGATTAGTTCACTCCCACTTACATCTACTAGATTTGTGTGGTACAGGTTATGGCAATAACCTGTTTCTGACCCCAGGTCAATCACTGATCACGCTCCAAGACTTCCCCTTGAAGTGCCTTGTGCCTCCACCAGGGGGTGCAGTCACTACTTCTAAAGTTCTTTACACGTCAATCAGATCTAATCTTTTATTAAGCTTTAGGACAGTGGAACAAACTTTGGCAAAAACAGATTTGAGATTACAATGCGTATAAGAGGATACAGAGCAGCAGTGGTCGTTGTTTGATCTGGCAGTGTTGCTGATCGCAGACTGCAGGAAAACCCCTGTACAGAGGCAGCTTGCTGTTGAGGATGTTCAGATTTAATCTCTGAACTAAACTTATGCCTGGGAATGTTGATGGGAGCCACTGCCAGGGCTGTGGTTGATCGCCTTTCAGTGTCGGAAAACAGCAGTATCTACTGAACACTCACAACATTCAACTCTTGTAATGCCACTGTTTCTTTAAAGAACACTTTACAGTCTTTTGAAAAGGGATAAGTCGACACAACAAACATAGCAGTTGTGCTTTTCAATAGGTATCATAGCTTGACTGCTTAGCATAGCTTAACATTTCTTCTTTTATACACAGTTGGATTACTTCCCCTTAATTTGAAGTCTCAGTCATCGTGTTCTCACCAAAATGGCATTCTAAACTTTTATAAACCTAAACGTTTTGTATACTTTTTAAGATAGATAAGGAATATCTGGTTGGATAAATTCAAACTAATGGCTGCCTTTAATGACTCACTTAAATTAATTAACCACACAAGAGGGAACTGCACAGTAAAATCACAACAGTCACCACTGCTGTGTGCATTTAAAATTGTGCTTGTCACTGTGCATGTTATCACAAATATTTTCAACGTTTTTAGTAAGCCTTAGTAAACATTAAAGTGAGTCACAATGTACCGCCAGTGTATTTTCCCAACCAGATATTTATTAAATTATCTGCTTTTGTATTCCGCAGAAGAAAGTCTTACAAGTTTGGAATGACATGAGGGTGAGTAAATGATTTCATTTTTGGGTGAAGTAATCTTTTAAGACTATGAACATCTCTATGGCTTTTATAAGTTTTAAGTAACCACTTAGAAAACATAAATCTATGTTTCTTCATTTCTGCTGGTTTGTTTTTCTTTAATGGCTTTCACAACAAGCTGTGAGAATGATTTCTCCCACAGGACTCATCCCAACCTCATCCTGATTATATGGTATTATTCTCTGGGGAATGTCTTTAAATGTGTTTGGCTTGCATGCATCCAAAGGGCTCAATATTCTGGTAGCGTGGCTCCAACCACAGTTTGGAGGTCTGCCTGGATTTTTTACAAGAGGGCGGCTCCGCTTCTACCATGACCTAATCAGCTGTGTGTTTAGTAGATATGGAAGCCATTGTTGGTAATGCACTGACGGGCAATGCAGATGAGGCCAGGTGTAACTGGAAAGCTTGAATAGTGTTTGGTGGTCAAGGACTGATGAGAAAAACTTAATTAGTGGCACCACCATGGCTTATGTTTTCTGTTTTCCACCATGGTCTCTTTTCTTCCACAAACGGTTTTGAGTGGACTGTGGTCCTAAATGATCAGGAGCTACTGCCAAGACTAGATGACAGAAAAACCATAAGACAACTTTAAAACCCTAAGCTATAAACCATGCATGTGTTATTATATGGACTGGGGGTAGTTCATCTGTGTTAAAGCTTAACAAATCTCAAACAGCTGCCTTTCTTACAGTAGCAGCAAACCAAGAATGTACTGTGATGGAGTCCATCTTTATAACTTTTGAATGTGCTTGCTTCAAATTAGGCAAAATTCTATAGTTCATAGTCTATAGTTGTATAACATGGATACATGAGTGCACACGTAGGTCATACCTTTCAATCACCAGTTATGCAACAAAAAAGGCAGGTTGGAAGAACCGCAATAACAAAGATGTGCCTTTTTGTCTGTAAATCTTGTTTTTATTCTTGGCTGAAGAATTGAATGTCTCAATGGATGGTTTCGATTCGGATAGATTAGGTGCATAAATCTACTCACTCACCAGCCTTTAAATCTGAACTGGGTCAGTGCTGAGTGGTTATTGTGAGAACATATTGTGGCAACCAAATAGTTGCTCTCTTTAAACAAACTATGAAGCACAGTGTAAAGGTGTACATTATTTGATTTTTTAGACAAAATAAACTGATAGTCGATTTTGACAGTGTTCTGCTTTGTGTTTTTTTTTAATTGAAACATAAAATGTATTGACTAATGTTTGTGACAAATGGAGAAGCAAAATCCATGCATTGACTTCATAAGTCTTCACCATTGTAAAATGTGAAACTGCTTTAGAGGCTTTCTTTTGCTTTTGAGGATTACAGCACAGAGATTGCTCAAATAGCCTTATATTGCTTGCTGTGAGAGAGCAATATGAACAAAATGAAAAAGTAAATTTTGGTTCTAGGAAGAATTTGCTGCCTGGATGTGCCCCTCACTGATTGGTGGTGTAAGTGAATAAATGAAGTGGCCTTGAACAGGACAGTGATAGTGTTAATGAACTGAACTAGCAAAGCATGTTGTTTATGAATTAGAATCTGGCTTGTGTAGTATCTGGTTTACAGGTACAATACAATTCTAGACTGAAGTTCATAAAATGTGAGATGTCCCATAAAAATGTTGTACTGCTTGTATTGTAATACAATACAATTACTGATTTTGGTTCTGATATACAGGAAAAACTCAATAATTGCTATCACTAGTAGCTGTATGTAACTAATATAGCTGTTTGTGTTTTAAGAATAATTAGCTGGATAAAAAACACATTGCTGTTCTACTTATTTTTTTAAAAGCTACCAGAATTGTGTATTGAGAAGGATACGATCACAATGTATCGCAAACACATAGAATCAGTGTCACAGATGCTATATCATTATGTTGTCAAGCAGCTAGCATACAAACCATAAATGATATGTTAGCAACCCCCGCAATCAAATTGTGTTAGGAATTCCATTTTCTCAGTCCCATTTTTATGCCTGTGTGGTCAGAACAAACACATCATTAAGGTCTATGTTTGCATGCTGTTAGTAAGGGCTTTCAGCTGGAGGAGTTTGAGCGCAGAGCAGCTTTCGTACCTGTCACTGGCTGCTGGGGTTCTCAGTGCCATGGTGTGAGGTCGATAGGTAGAGTCATGTGGACTTCCATGGTGCACCCACTCTGTGCCAGTCACACAGTCATCATCCCTGAGCAGCTGACCCACACCGAGCCCTACGGTAAACCTCTTAATAAACCAGACACAGATGGTACTGTACAAACCAACCTACTGTGTGTGTCCTTACTGAGAGCTACACTTCTGTTTAAGCTTGTATTTTCTAAGGTATGATATGGGCTATCCCGTATTGAAAACATTCAGGTTTTTCCTATGAAAAAGGTTAATTTCATTTCATTGCTCTAGAGATTTATAAGATAACAATGTTTAAAACTCAAATTTAAGATTAGCAGTTAGAATGGAAAATTTTCAACATTTTGAAAGGAACACTTATTTATCCAATACCTATTTGAAAAAAACTGTAATGAGAAACTGAAAAGAAAACTTTATTTCTCCTTGAGACTTTTAGGAGGAACATCTGAGGCCATGTTGGTTCTTAATTCACATATAATTGAGAATGTCATCTCCTCTGAGCAAAATTGCTTTTTTTTAGTTCTGAGTATGTGTTGTACATTAACAATTACTACTTGGTTACAGGTGTAGTAAAATGGTTACTGCAGGCATATGACTCACTTAGTGATTTTAAGTAGTCTTGTGTGACCCTTACAAAAAAACAGTTGTGCCACGGTTTTCCCAGTGAAAAAGTTTAGAACATTCTGGAATGTCTGTCCATAGCCAATTGATTTTAAACCCTCCTGTGCATGACTTAGGTTTCTCTGTCATGGGTTTCGGTTTGCCTGGACAGGACTTGAAAGGTTAATCTTCAGCAAGATATTGCTCAACCTCTCTGTCATTGAGCCAGCTGACTGATGTTATCCAGAGAACATGTCCCATTAGACAGAGCCACAGTATATTGTGACTCTAAAGGTCATAGTGACTCGTTCACATCCTGTGTGTGTCACTCAACTGTTGCCGTCATGTGATTTTTTTTCCCTCCGAGCTGTTTAAGAGTTTGTCAATGGCAGCCAATCCGTCATCTTAATGGCAAACAATCCGATTTTAGGGGTTTGGTGAGAAGGGGTTTGCAAAACTGTGTAGGTAGATACTCTCTGTTTATCATTGTAAATATTAATCATATTGAACAATGCAGTGTGGATGTGTGTTGAGTCCTAACAGATTAATAAAAGACAAAAGTAGTATATTATTGGAAATCGTTTAATGTGTATATTCTGTTTTGTTACATTTGGGTCAAAATGCTTGTGAATTGAATAAAAGGAAGACATGAGTGATTTGTCTCAGACAGGATTTTTTTTTGCTATGTCAATGTGATTATATGATCTAACAATTACAATTCCAACAATTAAAAGCATTATTTAATTAATAATCATAGTAATATGTTATATAATGGTTCCATTTTTTACTGCAGTGATGGAACTAAGAGGTACCTGTGGAAACATCTTGGTAACTAATAATCAGTGAATTACAAGTTTAAATTCCCATGGCACATGAAGTCAGTGCGCTACTAAATGACACAAACAAATACAATTTTTATATAAAGTGGTTACTGCGCTGTTGATCTAATAAATGACACCCACACAATTACTAGCATAACAGTTTTTCCTTACAACCACTCTGATTCACAAACTCAATTAAACAAACTAGGGCTGCAACAACTAATTGATAAAAAAAATCAAAAAACTAAATCAAGAAATTAAATCAAGAAATTCAATTATCGATCAATTTCCACTGCGCATTGTGAACCGAAACTATCACCAGTCATGTCATTTACAGCAGTGAATACCTTATTTTTACAGACAAAGTGTATTTAAAAACAGCGGTTGCAGGAAAGGAGCATAATCTTGCATAAGTTGTCTAAAACATGAGAATGCTATATATTTATAAGCACTTTAAACAAAAACATTTAGCTGTCATGTGCTAGCCTTTGCGCTCACTTGCACAACTATCCATATGTGTAAATGTTAGAAAGAAATGTTAGAATTTTAATTTAGCATATTCTGGCAAGCAAGTTTTGTCAAACTTTAACAAAGGAGTGCAGGGGATATGGTGTATCTGGTTTCTGTGTTAACCAGTTATCAATTTCCGGGTCCTCAGCTCCAGATGTAAATAAATGACCGCAGCAGATATGTCTATTCTGAAGCTTAAGCCCTATAAATTCATATTACACTTAGTATTCTCGTATTGATTACAAATTATTGGTATATAAAATATAACCACATCATGATGCAACAGTGGTCAACACATCAAGCTACCTTATTGCGACAGCTCAACTTTAGAATCGATAAAAAATCTTTAGCTTTAGGTTGATAAAAGACTTTATGTTAGGCGTTGCATTATGTAGTTTCAAGGAAATTAGTCAGTGTTAACCTGTGACCGCTGCGTTTACTTATAAAAATTAAACATGCTTTTATTATAGTATAATAAACATTTATTTTGTGAGAAATTGATATCCCATTTGATTATTGCAATAACGTAATATTGTTTTTTCTTAACATTAAGTCATCATTAAAATGCTAAACATGCTAAATTGCGTTTGTTTACTGTAGCACCCGTAGGCATATGTGCGTCAAACACAAAGTTGTATTGTCAATCATTTTTAAAATTGTTTTAAATTTAAATTGGCAAAAATTTAAACTAAAACATTTTGCTGAAATATTTTGGATAAAAATTAAGATTGCAATTTTAGTAAGTTCTATATTTAAGACAAGTGATGCCAAATTATATTTATAACAGTATTATAACAGTAACAATAATGACATTAGTGGAATAGTTTGTTCTTCATTCCTCGTACAAGTTTGTGTTTTTGCTTAGTATCATTTTTAATTTTATCATTTTAATTTCTGCCTTTTTAGATTTAGAGAATGTAACATTTGTATTTTGAAAAGTTTTTTCTTTGCCTTGTATGTTGTATGTAAGATGTATGTTTTCATATGCTGTATATTACATTGTTTTGAGGACAGCATTGAACACAGTGTGAAATAATAATGTTTAAAATAATGGGTTAAAGTATATTTTTTATTTAACATTGTAGATTTTGCATCTGATTAGGAGAAAAAATAATCAACATTACCAAAATAATGTTCTGCCCTAAAATAAACACATCCATCAAGTCTTAACTATATCAGCAATAATAACTAACCTGCCATTCTAACTGTGCCCCACAGGTAAACATTAGTTCCAGTGTGATTATCATGGAGTCATTAGGATTATTTGGCTGCAGTGTTGAGGACGGAAAGATGTAAAACAGGCTGTCAGTGCAGCTTAGCTGGGTCTACCACTCACGGCATTCCTACTGGGTTGGGCCAGCCAAACTCTAGATTGGACTCATGAAGTTCATTCAGATCCATGGAGGAGGAGTTGTTTTTAAGGGGCAGGATTCCTTCTGCCCTGCCAGAGGTGTTTTTCATTTTTCTGGCC
>JBAJNP010001858.1:7640-54967 GCA_036877545.1 Yasuhikotakia modesta | reverse complement strand
TATATACAAACACACACACACACACAAACAACTCAAAAAGTGTGTACCTCCTGTGGCAATAGCTGTATACAGTTTAATGGTTGTAACAGACCACCTGACTATTGGCCCCCAGCTATTTTGAGCCTGAGACCCCTGCCTTAATTCATCAATGCAGCTGATGAGTGGTTAGTTGGTCACAATCAGAGACAGATCAATAAACAACTACCTCATTTCTTTCAATAAACAACTACCACAAAAGCTGTCTAACACACACACTCCTGCCTCAGGGCTTGAACCCCCACCCAGGTTCCCCACCTTCGACCTTCTGGAATAAGGTGCACTGCTGGGGCATGTCAGGGAACATTCTAGTGCACGTGCACACATGTAGGGGAATGTTTGCGTCTGGATGGGGTGGACTTTAGGCATCAGTATGGGGCACAACAGGGGGTAAATGTAACACTATAAATGTTTTGCAAAAATGTCCTTTTTTTAGCACAACCTGTAAAGTCTAGGATTTCTATGTCTCTAGAATTTCTATGTTTCTAGAGTTTTTCTTCAACTGTCTACAGTTTTGATGGCTTTAAATTTAAAGCCATATTTGTTTAATCCTTTATTGGTTCAACCTAATCTCACAGAAAAACATTTTATGAAGAGGCGATTTCATACAAATTCTAACAATGCACACACATTTTTTTATACAATGCTCCAACAAAAGCACACACATTTTCAGAACAGGTCTGGCCCTTTTCAGATCATACACATTCTCCTGTATAGCTCTATCAACCGAGCTCCTGTATAGCTCATTTGGCAGGGCCTTGTGTTAGCAGCGCAAAGGTTGTAGGTTTGATTCCCAGCACATGTACTGGTAAAATGTATAACTTAAATATACTGTAAGGCACTTTGGATAAAAGCATCTACCAAATGCATAAATGTGACATTCAAACTAATTTGCTACCAATTTGATAAAATTTAAAATGCATAGTGATTGTGTTGCTTGATAATCATATTTCTGTATCTCAACAACAGAAATGTGATAGTGCTAGCATAGATCATTGCTCTAGCAACACCAGCGTCATCACAAGGTTTACTGAAGATGCACAAGACCACCTCTTCACCTCCGCTTAGCCTCTAGCTAGGCGCTTTATACGAGGTCCATTTAGTTTCCAAACAGCCACCCACAAAATAAACCTCATTTTATGAGCTCAAATCATGGGCAATATAGGGCAGGTTAAGACCCGTCGGGGACCGTGTGCGTGGGGAGGGCGTGGAGTGTTACTGTGGTGGTCAATGACAAACGTTCTGTGACTAGCAGATGCGCAACACATGATGTAAACAACCACTTAATGGGAAACAGACCCAGAGTAGAGATGCTAGATGCTTCTATAAGCCATACTGTTTGTATAAATGGAACTGTTTGAATCAATTAATTTGTTATGACAGAAGATATATGGAACACTTTGACATAGCGATACCAGCTCTTCATAAAAAGAAGTTTTTTTATTAATTTATGTTTGGTTTAATTTAGTGGAACAGTACAGAGGAGGCAAAATATATTTTGTCTGGTCAAACTATAAAACCCTGGATGGATGGAACAGATGGAACATGTGCAAACTCCTTGTGGAGATCTCAGAGAGAAGCAGATCTTTGGAAGGAGAAAGAATGATGCTTGGCCTATCCATCAGTTCTCAACCGCTTCTTCTCATTTCTTCTGCTCTCCAGGGAAAAGCTCAAGCACATGTTGAGGAACCTGCCAAACCTGCAATCTCTTCACACTACACAGATCGTAATGAAAACCATTTGTCCAACTTTGCAGAAGACAAGACCTGAATTACACAAAAGCTCTTTATCTTTCACAGTTCACTTAGTTTCTTCACCGTAAACTCCAACTTCAGATTATATCAGTTCATTGTGTCCCGCTCTTGCCCTCAGTTACAACATCCGCCAAGAAGAGAGAGATTACAATTCCTCACTGACTCTAAAACAGATGTTTGGTGGACCCTCAGATTGGTGAAGTGGTTTGGTCAAGCAGGTGATGTTTGTGAGAGGCTGCATTGGGTGATCATGGAGGAAGAGCTACAGATGCATTCAGTTTAATCTTTTGCAGAAATAAATTACCCAGCTAACAATTTATAGTTGTAAGGACGTTTCCATTAAGTAACAAAATGTTGTATAAACGTTATTGCTTGGTTTAAAGAACATTATTCAAGCATTTTAATTTACATTTTTTATATATTTTTATATATTTTTAAAGTTTTATATTTTTATAGCTCTCTACATAAAAATGTTCTACTAACTACTTAAGAATAATGTTTTTAATATATGCTCTATATAACATTGAAAACATATTCTGCTATTGTTACTGCAAAAACTTTCAAAAAAACTTTGAAGAGAGAGAACATTCAGAGAATGTTAGCACAACATTTGAAAACATTTTAAAAACATTGCCCCAAGTTCCGGGTATGTGATTAAGATCTTGTCCTGTGGTGTTTGTGTTCACATTTCCACAATCTCCCTGCAGGAAAGAACAATCGTAAATAATATCTTAATTGTTTCTTCTAAACGGTAATGAGATTAAATGGAAACCAGATGGAGAATTGTTCTCAAGTCTACTGCTCCTCAGATTTCCTACAAAACATCCTACATTTACTTTCTGTTTGTCTCAGTTGTGTCTGTTTTATTGCCTCCTAAGGCACAATACAAGAACAACCTGGGAGAACACTGATACTGTATATGAAACATACCCGACCATTTTCTGGTCTATGATTGGTCAAGCTTTGGTTTTGTTCTTATAGTGATAAAATGTTACCTGAGACATGTTAGGTGTAACAACTTTCCACATTATGTTTCCTAGCACTGCACAACAGCAAATACAGCACAAAAACATGATGGTGTGATGCTCACAGTGTGCTGATGTTTGTGTGGAGACACTGTGACACTGAAGGGAGGATGGAAATCATGAGAGCACAGAAGTGAATGAGGACGGCAGCCACAGTCTTTCCACAGTGGGCAGATATGAGTAAATGAGGCGGTTAGCCAAGACATAGATTGACTCAGCCTTTCTCTCTCTATCTCTCTCTCTCTGTCTTACTCTCTATCTCTCTCTCCTCCTGTGTGATCTATAAACTCTGACACAGTTTCTCCTCATATAAAGGCTTTCATTAGAGACTAAGTGAATCCAGGTCTGACATCAGCCATGATTCAACGGCGCCTAAAAGTAAAATATGTTCCTAACTAAATCCTTCAAAAAAATTACTAATTATAAGAATTTATATTAATACATTTAATACATTTATACAAAAGCAAAATAATAGAAGCTTTTTATTTATTGGGTTTCATGTGATTCACTGGTTGTATATCTTTAAACTCAACACAGTTGACTTTGACCCAAAACTGCACTTAGTTTCTCTTTCATCACCATACATCAATTATAAACACACTCTCTGAGTACAACAATCATTTCTACAGCCTGCAGAGTTTCCCATCCGTCTTTCACAGAAACTGCAGTTTACTCAGTCTGAAAGACGGGCGATAAATGGGCGAGGGAGGGCGGATAGCGATACGTGTCGTATGCCGTGCCAGAGTTTGTTAGTGAGAAACTGCAGCTGGCCGTGCTTTGATTGCGGTGTGTGTAAAAAGAGGATTTATTACATTTGAATGATATACGCACTCGCAGAGGTCACGGTACATATGCAATGTGAACTTTGACCTCAGACCAAACAAGTGTTGTGATGAACTCTGCATTGTGCCCATAAACACTCTGAAGCCAGAGAGAGAGAGAAAGAAACTGAAAGTGTCACTTTTACCTTCCCTGTCCGGTGACGGATGATGAATAATTTGGATGCTGAAATACAAAACGGCTTTTGGGACTGGAGACATGCTTCATCAACACTGGAGAATGTTCTGGCTAAGAGTATAACAGAATTGCTCCAAGACACACACACACACTAAGCACAGTCTTCTTATTGTATGTCTTTTTAATGGTTTTTCCTAAATGTCGGTTAACAGAAGGGCAGAACACAACTATTTATCTTACTAAACAGCTGTCAGAAAAACGTATTTGTTCATATTCTGATACAAACCATGAGATTACCTTCCTCTTTTTCTGATAAAATGATACTTTTGCAATCTGTTTTGAATTCGAGTCTAGCTCATGGAAAAAGTCACGCTCCAACATGTGATGGTAATCAGCACTTTGAGAGGAATATTGTTTGTTTAAACTGTGTATGAATTGGGAATTCTATTAGAACTAATTCATCAGGAACCATCTTGGAAGTTTGGTTTACAGCTTCTCATCAGATGAGCTGCTGTTGGGCCATGAGGAAAATTAACTCAAGGAGCTCAAAAGATAAAATAAAGGAAACCAGCGTTGCCAGATCTTGCAAGAAATGCAGTCCAAAGACAGTGACCACTCTTTCCTTGATTGGGGGATTATTGGGGGAAGGAAATGATCACTACTTTAAATTGTAGCATGTTTTTTGGTAGAATATGTATGACACTAAATCTGTAAAAGAACATTGTATATTGTGTAATTAAAAGAACATTGTATAAGTTTGGCAACAACTGGAAAAGGATAAAATGCTAGCATGCCCAAAATGCATTTTTATTAAAATACAACTTTCCATATTTTGGTTGAAGGAATGTTTCCATTGCATAACACAATGTTATATAAACATTATTGCTTGGTTTAAGAACATTTTTTATAAATGTAATTTTTTATAGTATATTAAAATGTTCTACTGACTACTTAAGAGTAATGTTTTTAATATATTTTTTGCTAGAATATATATGACTATAAATTCATTAAAAGAACACTGTATACATTTTGCAACAACTGCAAAAGGATAAAATGCTAGCATGCCTAAAATGCATTTTTATTAAAATATAATTTACCATATTTGTAAACCATTTTATGAAAAAATAAGGTCATTTACAATATGCAGACATGGCAACACTGGAAAATAACAACAAACTCTATTAAACTCTTGCACCTGTTGGGCGGCGTAAAAACCCACATGCAATTAAAAGCAGAATGCAGAGGGATAAATATTTAGTGAAACCAAAAAGCTAATATAGAAGAATCAACAATGCTAGTTTTATCTCAAAAAACAAACTAGTGTCAACATGGAGACACAAAACTGGACAGGTTTAACTTCTCCATCTGATAAGAAAGTTCCGGCCATTAACTGTAAACGGCTGTGATATAATGAGCTAAATCCAGGCTGGGTATACTTGGGCCTGATATAAATGCATGAAATTTATCATAATATCTTAACAGTTATTTGTTATACTTACAGTACCATACCAGAGCAAATTACAGGAAATGAGTCACACTGTTTTAAGATCATGAATTGCAGTCATAAAGAACATGATGGTAGCCCTAAACATCAGTGTCTGTGATAGTTTGAATTTGGTTGCTAACACAGTTTTTATGATCTCCAGGTTTGTAGAGACCTTGAGGGTACGACAGTCAGTCACTCACAACACAAGTCCAGCTTCTCCATTGTGTTTTTGCAAAGCAGCAGATGAAATAAAAGAATAAGCAATATTATAAAGATATACAGTAACAGAAGATAATCTGTGAGATTAACATTTCATTAGCAGAGAGAGCTTTTCCCAGGGCCTCCTATGTTAACGTTCTCATCCTGATTGTATTTTTCCACAAAATTCATAAAGGTCAGGCCTGGTTTTCCGAAACCATCTCATCAGTGGAATATCTGACAACAATCTGATTCACTTGGTGTTCAAAACCACAAAATCTGAGAAAATCAACAACTGCTGTTAATATTCAAAGGCTTACAGAGCTTTCAAATAAAAAGCAAGGACCTGGAGCCTGTGTTCATGTCATTTGGACTGAATCACAGTACTGAAAACAAACTGTCCTGATAATTCATAAACAATGACATCATCACAAACAATGAAATCATCTCCACAAAGAGCTCTTGTACCAGATCTAATATTTGCTCTTTCACTTTTGTTTTTTACCTTGACTAAACAGAACCATCGACCACCACCAGAAGAACTTTTTGGTGAACTATTTCTACAAAACACAAGCCCATAGGAAGAATTTTCTAGATATTTCACAATCATTTGTTAGTAATTTTTTCTTCAGATACTATTGCCAATGTGCTTATGCTGAGGGAAGTATCAGGCAAGCCAAATCCCTGAATGATTGTGAAACTTAGACGTTATAAGCTGCTTTGTGTGGAAGAACCGGCTTCCCGCGCAAACCTCATTTTGCATTGAAAGCTACAATCCACTGTGCCTCATTAAGCTTGAGAAATAGCTCCAGAACAAATGAGAAAATCAAGCAAAAATATTGAACGCAGAGGAAGTAAAATTCACTCTCTCTTTATTTCACTTATTTGCTGTATTATATTTTCAGCCATCTGAAATAGAGATTTCTTCAAGCCCTGCTGTACTGCTGTTCCCTGAAGAGTTTGTGTGGGGTGAAAGAGGTTTCAAAACTTCCAAATGTTTAGTCATAAGTCACAAACCTGTGGCAGATTTCACGATCACCAACGGGATGTGAACCAAAGTTCTTCACAGCCTTTTCCTGCTTTTGAACATATGCATACACACACACACACTCTTCAAAATGTCGGTGGGCGGTTTTCTCACAGTATATAAATAATTTAGACTTTACAGCTCCCCACATACACAAACAGGTCTGGAAAAGTTTAGGGTGCTGAGCATAGACGTGACAAGCCATAAGAACGTATACAGTGTGTTCCACCCGCTCCAGTCATACCCTAAGCATTAGCATCATGACTAATAACAACCTAGGAAAGAAAACAGTTTTTAAATTAAAACCACTCCACAACTCACTATTGAGTTAGAATACAGTAGTTGCATTTACAGTATCATAGAAGTGAGTTTTTACAAGAAATCCTTGGTTTACTGATAAATGTTTGGGTGACAGTGCGCATTATGTGTGTGCATATGTATGTGTGAGTCATTGTTTTTGTGTGGGTCTCTGTGATGTGTGTGTTATGTAAGTGGGATGTAGTTCAGGGCTCACAAACCCCCTGATACAAAACCAGCTGGGCGGGAGTCAGTGTTATCACAGATGAGAAATGGACGTTTGTGACCTAAAAGTGGGAATGAAATGTGTGTGTGTGTGAGTGAGTGTGTGTGTATATTGACTTCTTAAAGATGAAGTGCATGCATAATTTCTCCATTATCGTCACTTTTTTCCGAACCACTCCCTCCATCTGCTATTGGTTGGAGAAACAGAGATACCAACACTAAACTGCATAAACAAACAATGCAATGTTTAAAAAGGTCCACAGAGTTTACATGGGGGAAAAACCTTGTCTTACTCATAATTGTCTCTGCAGACTGGAAGAAAGTATTTTCCTTACATAACATGTAAATTCAGTCATCACTGAATATCATTTTGAAGCTGTTGTATGGCTTTAGACTGCTATAGAATGTCTAACTTTGAGTTTGTCCTTTTTGAGGCTCAAAAGCCAATAATCTGCTTCTCATTTAGGAAGGATTTGTATTTGTGACCATTTTTGATGAGTGGGCAGGCTGCTTGGATTTACAAAAGTTTTTATATTCTGTATACTTCATGTGTGTGTGTGTGTGTGTGTGTGTGTGTGTGTGTGTGTGTGTGTGTGTGTGTGTGTAGTAAGTGTGCTGTATAAATGGTTACAGTGGTTACAGAAAGGAATGTGGTGTAATATATGCACTTTGGGTCTTGCAAGAACTTCTAAACTTCCCTATTTTCCCTCACACACACACACACACACACATATTCCCCCAATCTAGCCCTTACTCATCCACACACTCCAGTATTATTTTGGCAATCTACCATATAATCACACTGCACAACATAAACTTTGACAGTATGATTTAAATCCACATGAATCTGCTTAGACAACTTCCACACAGCCCTGCCAGGTACTTTCCTTCGTCCACTCCACCCCATCTATCTCATATTTTCTCTCTTGCCTTCATAAGGGATTCATTCCTTTTCTATAAGACATGAGGGACTTTCAAATATCTGGCCGTCTACATTCCTCACACCTTTTTAACTTGTTCCTCTCACATCATTCTGTCCTCCTCTGTTTCTGTTCTTCTTCTTCCACAAAAAGCCAAAAACAGAAGAACATTGAGAGGAATTTGTGGATGGTTCAACCACATTTCCTCACTTCCCATTTTGCTCTTATTTATAATTGGAAACAGATTTCAGGTCACTTCCAATGTTCTGCCCACTTTTCTTGTGTTTGGTTTAGCTTTCTCTTCTATATATATTCTTGTCCTTACCAATACTGTCAGTGAATTCTCCATATAATTCACCACATGCCAGTGTTCCAGTAGCTCAACTGGTAGTGTTGTGTCAGCAGTGCAAAGGTTGTGGGTTCAATCCCAGGAAACACAAATACTGCCAAAAATGTAGAAGTTACTGTAAGTCTGCCAAATGAGTAAATAAAATTCTCCACTTCTAAAAAGATTTATTTCACATTTTCTTTTAACAATATATGTTAATTTGTTTCAAACTTTTATTCACTGTTATGTCATTCAAACTTTGCCCAATCTGGATTCACAATACAACACAAGACTTTTTATTTACTATTTATTTGCCATTTTCAAAGGACAGTGGATTTTCTATTTTGGGTTAACTGTTCCTCCATGTCTAATAATGTTTCTCATAGTGTAAGTGTAGTAATAGTGTGACAGAGGCCCCCAGCTAAGACAACGAGAGGAAGTAGGGGTGATGTCTCCCCTGACTGTTTGCAGTTAAATATAGCTCCATCGTGAGGCTTTCATCCAGAGACTTTCTCTGTTTGTTTTGAGTTTGTTCTGGGGGGAGGACGGGGGTTGGTGAGATTTTCCCACGGTCCAACTAAGCGGGACGAGTAACTGATTTTGGATGGTTCCCTGGCCTGAAATGCTGATGTGCTTGTGTCCCTGCAGTAGTTTAAACCAGCAACGCCTCATTGACCAACCACCTTTTTGAATGCTGGTTGACCTGCACGTTGGTCCAGCACCAGCTGGACTGTTTCTCAAGGAGATCATCCTTGAAATTTTTGGAGCTGAATAAATTTCTGGACTCCTATTATCATTTCATGGTCCCAATTCCAAGCCACAATAAACAAAGACCAGAAAGTTGGCTAGGGGACTGATAAATCAAGGTCTTCAAATTAAAACGTTATTGACGTTAGAACACCAGGAGGAGTTGAGGAGCAGGTCAGAGTCTGTTACTGTTGGAGCCATCAATGGAGCACTTGAGGAGACCTGTGGGAGGCGAGGAACTGCAGATGTATCTGGCAAGAGGAGGTTCTGGAACGTTCTTGGTGCAAGAATGGTGTCAATGTTGTAGATTTTCAGAAACTGGCATTGTGCTCACACACTCGCTTTTGCACACACAGTTTTCATTTCCTGTTCTTATAACTTACTGAAAAATCAATATATTTAAGTATACATGTATACACAGCTGATGAAAGATATGATAAGAAGAAACAGAGCAAATATTAATGGGAACACTGCTATTGAAGGTCTTGCTATAATACAACTTGAACCAGCTGGTTTAAAAACTGGTTTGCTAGACTCCCAGTCTGGCCAGGAGTCTAGGTTTGGTGATTCTGGACTGCTGATCCTGTAGCTCAAAGGGTAGAGCATTGTGTTAGCAATGCAAAGCTTGTGGGTTTGATTCCCAGGGTTGCACAAGTACTCATAAAAAAATATAGACCTAGAATTCATAGCAAGTTGCTTTGGATCTTAAAGAGACGTTAAAAATGACTTTTTGGTCACCACACAAAACATTTTACACATATTACGGTTAGTAAACATTTAGCTTAATTACACTGACTCAGGTTTTCACAGGCCAGTAAATGTCTAAATCTACAAAGATATGAATTATGAATATTTGAAAAAATAGCATTGCTGAATGTTTATGAAGGTTTTAATATCTGCAATGACAATTTGTGTAAAAACACTTAGTATCCAATCGGCAATACTTTTTATGTTAAACACCCATGTTAAACAGCACAGTTTAAAACTTTACTTAACTTGTTCTCAGGACACAATGTTTCACTCAAAGAAACATAAATCTGTTAAACAAACACACACAGACACCAGCGAGATAACAGTGTTTAACTCACACACAGTGTTAAACTTAACACAACTCTTTACACCGATTCGCAAACATTTACCTTAACTACACTGGCTCAGTTTTCACAGAGCCATAAAATTCTGAATCTACAAAGAAATAAATGACAAATATTTAAACAAAAGCATCATAAAAACATTGATAAACAAGCTTAATATAAAAGGCTGGTCCTGTACTATGATTTTACAGCATCAGAAAGAGGAAGGACTTTTATGTGTTAACAAACAGAGTCTTCTGTACATTTGCTGACATGTCTGTGAATCAGATGTCCGTGATGCTGTATTTAATCTGAAGGAAAAATCTTAATGTTTTCATGGGAAAAGCTAACTGAGGTTTACACAATAAAACCATCGTCTGATGCCAGTGACAAGAATGAAGGATGAACGTCATGTGATGGGAGGAATTATGACATTTTCCTGGAGTCATTTTATGTTTGGATATACAACATCTTACTCTGACAGACGGAAAATTAACCGTGAATAACAGAAATGTGAAAATGGATTTGTTTTGAGAAACTTATGCTACACGCTTTATGTCATAGATTGTCATAGTGACAGATCTTTCCTCAAGTGTGAAAATGTTGTGTAAAAGAAGTTAGCACACAAGTGTACGGTGTGTGTGTGTACACACATGATCTGTGCACTGTACAATGACTTTGTTGTTTCATTACTAGTCTTTGTTTTATCATATGGCATCTACAGACCTGTCTGAAACTTTCTCCACGGCTTGTCCCTGAATAAATGAGTGTTTGTAACTCTACTCCTGTGTGTGTGAGGGAAAAAATTTTTTGACTGTTTAATCTGTAAAGGTAGGGTTTGCTATTTTAGAAAGGCTGGTGATAGCAAGCTATCTTTGAAACAGTAACATCCCACCCTTCAAAGCACTCTCTGAAGCCACGCCTCCTCCAACATACTATCATTGCACAAGGACCGAATGCAACAACTGGACGAGCGTTTTATGGTCCTCTGCCTTCCAGAGAAGATGATGGTCATAAATGATACCTCAAATCATTCAGGTTACCATTGCTTGTCTAAGCAACAGGACTTGGCAGATGAATAAACATGAGACTCAAGCCTGATAAAGACCAGAGAGCAGGGCAACCTTCCAGAACCATTAGCAAACACCTAGCAAATACCCAGAACCGAACAAGTGCATAGCAACATGCTAACAACCGCTCAAAACACCAACGCAACTGTCCTAGCATCATAGTGGTAAAAACATGAGTTTAATAACTAAATATTTTAAAAAAGAAAGACATTGTATTTACAATAAAGATTTTTAAGAGACCTCAGCTAACACTAGACAAACTGTAATGCCACAAATTAGTTAAAATGCTAAAATTCAGCAAACTAATCAGTCTGACTAATCATTAATGTATACATCAAAAATTAATCTATATTATGATTTATACAACTAAAGTTTACTGTATATCAATGCACAATTGCTGTTACCCATTTTCCCAAGACTACAATAACACTGCATGCTCACTGTATATACAGTTTCAGAATTATGGCAAGAGGTTTGATTTGATTAAGATGAATCTGAGATGGATTCAAATGTCAGACATCAGATACTTCATGGTTATGTTTTGAATTAAGAGGCTCATTAACACAAAAATGTTCCTTCGCCTCCAGTGTCCGCATGTTTCTGTCTTCTCTCCACTGTTATTTTACACTAATCGATGTGATGGGTGCCCGGTCCCGCACGCTTCATTTCCAGCTCTAAAATAAGCTTGAAGCGCCTGGAACGTCTCCCAAAACAACAGAACGTGTTCGCTTCGGCATTCCGGCTGAACTGTGTACTGCAGTTCAGGATCCTGCAAGTGTGCATGCGCGTGTGTGAATGCGTGTTTGCATGCATAAACCTTTCCTTAGTCATCACCTCAATTAGTTCAGTAGAACTTGTGGGGTACAGAAAAACTACTACAAATGGACTCCAGAGTCAAAGCTAATAGCGCGACACAGCTGTATCAACAGAACCAGACACCCCCACTCCCTTTTCTCTATGATCTCACACCTTTCTCTGTTCTGAAAGTGACCGGCTGTGAATGCAATGCAGAGTTCCAGGTTTTTAACAAAATGAGGGGAAGAGATATAACAGAGACTCATAAACTATCAAACTATTGTGGTTCAATGCAAAATCCTGCAGGTTATTTACTAAAAATCTGCAGCCTTCTACTATGAAGCCTAATTCACAAGAATTCACAAGCCACTCACCTTTCAATTAAACATAGAAAGTTTATTAAATAAAAAGTTGCCTGTTTAAGGATCTAAAATGAATGGAATGGTACCTTGAATTCACTGTAAGCTGCTTTGGATAAAAGTGTCTGCTAAATGTAAATGATTATTGTAGTGGAGTATTGCAGTTTTAAAAGCTGACTCAAGTGCCCGGATCGCAATAAAAATGCAGTTATAGTTTGCTAGCATGCTAAATAGCTTGCTGCATCCTCCACAACCTGCAGTCAGGTCTCACATTTCTCCAACTAAACTGCTGTGAGCTCATTATTTCCACCTGTGTAGATGAAACCATTAGCCCCATTACAGCTAATCAGAGACAAAGCAGACTCCATATATTACATGGAGACACAGGTCCAAGATTTTGCAAACATCTAAACTCCTCCAAAACAAGAAGAATTTATGAGGGTTATTTGGCCAAAATGAGCAATGCAGAGGTGTTTTTATAGCTTGGCTGTACAACGCTGATAATTAACCGTAACCTTTAAAAGAATGTTATTTGAATGATGTTGCTATAAAACCATAAATTGTACAAATTGCAGCCAGACTCCTTGATTTCCATTTTTTGTGGATTTCAAAACAGCAGCTCAGAGGAATAATGGCCAGTAAATTTGAGAGGTTTAGACTCAATGTGATGTCTGGATTATGGGAGTTGTAAATTTTGACAGCTGCGCTAGAGGTCAGTTGGGCCTCTTAGCTGGTTGTTTACAGGGCATAAATACATACAAACATGCACATTGCATACCTGACATGGCAGCAACATTCTGTACAGAACATATGAGAGCTCTGTTCTAATTATTTATCTAATTTTGAATGTATTTTATGTAAATTAGTCAATAATTAAACTCCATTTTAGTTAGAAGAAAGTAAATAAGCTAAGATCTAAATATGACTGGTTGTTTAAATTGTGCAATGCTTACAACACTGAAGAAGATTTAGACAGATTATAACTACAGAGTTTGGAAGCACTTGGCTATTAGTGTTAACATAATAGTGTTGGTTTGAGAACCTACAGTTGTACAGTTGTCAGGTCAAAGTGGCTCATCTTTCTCCTGTCTCCATGTTTTACAAGTCTTCCCTGGCCTGTGAAGGAACCATGAATCCATGTTCCCACCGGGAGCATGACCCCTGAGATCACCCAGTCACCCAGCAGTTGAATTGGGAACCCAACACTATGCTGGTTCCCCTGTATTATGGGGTCAAAGATCAAGGGCAGCTTGGCTGAGAAAAGCACACTGTAACATCGTAAATCTAATAGTGCTTCCCTTTGCTTTCTGTTGCATCCATAAAAATAGAAGTATTATAAATTCTTAGTCTATAAAAAGGTGTCATCTTAAATGATCTATAAGCTTACGAAAAAACAACAAATTTTTACATTTTGATTAAAAAGTTAACAGGCACTGATGAATTATTCACAACAAGACCAGATACATGCATTCAGTAAATATGTGTAAGTTGGATGTAAGTTAAAACTCTTAGATGTTTCTCCTGAAAACTCTTAGATGTTTCTTAGACGTTTCTCCTGAAATTGTGTAGACAAACAATTGTGTGGATGTGTGACAAATGTCATATAGTATTTGTATTTTGAACAAATCTTGTCTTTGGAAGAATTTGAAAAGAAATATTTAATTCTCTAACTTTTGACTACAAGATTGTGGAACAGTTTTGAGACCATTTTTAAGATCTCATCTGAATCTCCAGAAGGTATTTTTTTTTTATTTTTTTGAGAGAAACCTAAAAAAAAGAGCAAAGGTCTGTTCTCCACGTTGTTGGCTATGGAAAAAATATTTGAAATATCACACAGAACTAAACTGTAGTTAATCTGTCCTACAAGAATTTAGCATTAATGCAAATAATTTTGTGTGCACACTCCTACATCATCACAAAACTCCATCTTAGTGTCCTTTAGAGACTTTTTAAGTTCCGGGCTTTGCTTGGCAGAGACTGGCCCTTTCATTCTCTCTGAGTTTTAGTCTCTCTTCAGAGTTTGTTGCTTATAAATCTGACAAACCACACACGCCGTCACCAAATTTAATGTTTATGTTTCAGAGGTTCCAGACTAGAGGGCAGCTGTGGGCTGTGAGACACAGGCCAGAATGACACAAGCTGCTGTGATTTAGAGGTTTGTCAACTCACACTGGAAACTACCCAGACGACACAAAGCAAATCTTTTACTTTTACTCTCGGGCTAATTATGGTCTTGGCTTTATTTCTGAGTAGTGCTGTTTTCTCCTAATTACATGTTTTAACAGAACAAAAGACACTGTTTGTCAAATGCCCATTTTAGTTTAAAAGAGGCCAGTGTGACTTATAAGAAGAACATTTTGCGTGTAACAAACCCTGGGTGACCTTAACATCACAAGAACAGAACTAAAATAAAGTGACTAATTTTATTCTGTTTTAATTATAATCTTGTAGGACAAGTTTACTACAATAGTCTTGTTCTCATTTAAGTGTTCTTACTTGCGCGCACCAATAAAGCTCTCGTGCAGATTCCTAGATTCACAACAGGCATGAACACTAAACTTATGTTGGTAAATCTGTATTATTCCAAATAAAGAAGCGTGTGCCTGCAGTAAGTAATTAGCATAACACACGCCCACATCATCTCCATATAAGGGCTTCTCCACAACCTTTCTTTGTACAGCCTTTAACGTTTTCCTTCAACATATTATTGCATTAAAAAAACTGAGCCATTCTCAAAACTCAAAACAGTAAACACTGTTTGTACAGGCCTAGACTACACATGCTTGATTTTATGCAGAACCAGAGCTACAATGAACAGTATTTTGCAACTATGAAATACAACAAAGCAAAATCAGATGGTAATTAAATTTCTAATTGTAACATATCAAAATATAAACACTTAAATATTGCATGTTTGGAATGCTAACAGCAGTGTTTGATGTAGCATATGCGTTATACTTCAATATGGAACCATTTGTACAGGGCTTTGCACAAACGAATGCATTGGCAAACCTTGTATTTCCTAGTTAGAAAGAAGCAAGTTTACTCCAAGAACAAAACAATTGATTGCAAGATACATTTTCCATGTCAACCTCCCGTTGTTTTCTATTTAAGAAGTGCTTTTTTCTTTCAAGAGTATTGCAAAACAAGAGGAGTCTTTTAAGAAAGAATAGCTTTCCTTCTCTGGCTTTGGATGTATCTCTGTAATTACTCTAAAACAATGTTCTTAATGTGGCTATAATCAAGACACAGCTGGACCAAACCCTCATTTAATGCAGGTCTAATTACTTTGTGCTCATTTCAGAAAGTTTGGTCAATCTATCCATCTGCCGTGGGTTTTATTTCCGAACTCATGGGAAAAATATCTGGGCTGTGTATTGATCCAAAAAACACCCCACAACACAAAATCCATTTTCCCCTCGTTTTTCCTCTTACAGGAGATACAATTCACTCAGTGGTCCCTGGAAAAGGACCGAAAAACTGATTTACAGGTTCCATTAACTTCAAATATACAGGAACATACTGTAAATAAAATTCAGCAATGATTCTACATTTTATATTTATTTATATCAAGATTATTTTATTTAAAATCAAACCTTTATTTAAAATCAAGGTTTATTGATTTTTCATAACCCCAGCCCTAAAGCTAACCTTAACCTCGCCCTTCAGTGATTCCAACAATCTGATTGGTTGACATGTTGATACTGACAACAATGCCTGAACATCAGCCCACAAGCCAATTTGTCTTATAACAACTTTTTGTCAGTTTGTCCTGCTGATTCTAAAGCCATTAATCCTGTCTTATAAAAAATACTGTCTTCAGGTTCAAGTCAACCAACACAATACATCATATAAAACATTACATTGATCCATGAGTGTATGGCTTAACAGTGTATGGTATAACAACACATAAACACAAGCTCAGTAACTCTATCCTTCAGTCAGCAGTAAAGACTGGCCTTGGTTAAAACAGACATAATCCATGTAAAAGCTCCGTAATGCAATGGTGAATTACGGATAATTTTGGAAAATGAGGAACATCCCTCTGACCTCCGATCTTTGATCCCTCTGCACTTTTCCCCTCCGACCTGCATGTGGCAGTTATCAGAGGCAATAAAAGAGCAGGAACGGGGAATGAGGGGAAATAGGAATAATGAGAAACAGATTCACGGTACATATATTGTAATTATTTGGCTTTTGAACATCTCATTTTGTCATTTTGGGAAGCTGGTGTTGAGCTCTGTGATTAGGGTTATCCTGCTATGTTGTATATCATTCGTGATTTCTCTGAGGTCACATCTCTCCACATTTTTACAAAAATACATGGCCTTCCTGTTTTTGTTTTCTGTGTTTGTCTTGATTATCTCCTAAATATCATCTGATTACTGACTACTTGATGCATTTTTTACACGAACACATTTTTCTTACGTTATTTACAAGGTTGGTCCAATAAGTGTTTTCAGAAAAATGTATTCACTTTTAAAATAACATTTTGGTTACTTAATGGAAACGTTAGGGAAACATTCTTACAAGCTTAAATTGTTAGCTGGGTATGTGTGCAACAGTAAATGAGATTGTACCTACGTGTGTGTGTGTGTGTGGGTGTGGGTGTGTGATATAGTTGAGTTTTGTTAGAAGAAAAATGACAGGGCTGTAGAGCAATGGGACTATCTTAATTGAAAACATATGTCGAACTTGCTTGTTTTTATGGGGCTGATTACTGTGATTGGGAATCATTACCTTCTAAATTTTAGAGAAAAAAAATTGAGCACAACCGCCCCTTTGAAGCCAGAAGATGGAGGACTACTGCAAACTTAAGCATGTTTGTAATATGCTTCTATATTTCTACAAACATCACATTTAGGTTCCCAAAGCTGACATACTGTAAACACATGGGTACACTCCACCCCCCCATTTCAAACGAAACTCTTTCTCACACAGAAATGGGCGTAAAATGCTTGTGGAGGTGGCATAGGAGATGCAGTGGTTAAGTTCACCACACACACAAGCCTCTGTGTCAAACCGACAACCAGCCTCATTATGACATCAGCCACAGACATTATGACATCATCAGCACAGGGTCGCAGTTCTTTACGAAGCCCGTTCACCGCAGGCTACCAGCGCTGTACTGCTTCATATTAAATAAAGCCAGAGTTGGACCACGCTTGTGGAAACCATACAGTTTTATGAGTACAGAATACTTTGTTTAAAATATCATTATCCCTCCCCAAGAAACCTCAGGTCTGGTAGAACGCTGCCTCTTAATTCCTTACTGTGTCCCTGGGCTATGGCAGCAACTTTCCAATCTCTTCAGTAGGAAAGACAATGTGGAAGTATTTAAACACCCATAAGCTCATAAACGTTAAGATTGTACCAATTACAACAGCTGATGGTTGCTATTTATTTTAGCAAGGCCACCTAAATGAATACAGCTTATAGTGCAATAGGGTAAGAGTGGATTAGCATCTTAAGATTTCTTAAGAGCACAGAAATATTGGCCTGGTCTGGGAATTGAAGTTGGATTGAATCTGGGCCTTGAGGGAACTAGTCTATAATTATATTAAATTACCAACACTACCAAACATTTAGCGTAAAGGAAAATATACAGATGTGCTCTTGAAAGTACTCAGGGACATGTATGCTTTTATAAAAATAAAATGAATAAATAAAACTATTTGGATGCTCAATTAACAGCTTAAATTTAGTTGTCATTTTTAATGTGTGTTACGCATAATGCTTAAGTGAAGTATGTTACTTTGGGGTCGCTCTACAAAACGCTAGCCTACAGCTCCACCTGGTGACACAAAGCGTGTTAAAATGCGCATGCGCAGTCCACAGCTTATATAGCGACGCACAATAAACATGGCGGCGTCCACTGCTGGTCGTAGCGCACGCTGGCTGGCAGGCGCTTTACCTGGACTTCGCGGCACTTGCGCACTTTTAAATTCCTCTAGATTTGGAGATATTATAGCTTTGACAACATGTGGGGCTCGCGGTTATGTAACGAGGCGTTATTTAAGCTGCTGGAAGCGTGGAGGAGGAGTGACATTGAAAGAGGTGTCAGGTAAGCTGGTTATACAGTATGATCGAAATAGCAACTGAACTCCTTTTAAACAGAAACTTGTCATATTGTAGTAGAATCGGGAATATTGTGCTGTTGTGTTATGGATGAAAGGTTTTGTCCATTTATGTCACTGGCATTGAAAAACAAGCGGTGATGCAATAAACTACAGAATTGCCAATATAGGCATATAATGAACTGTTACTGTATGTGGCTTCTGTAACTTAACAAGACATCAGAAATCCCAAAACTAAGAACTGAATTTCAAAAACATAAAATAAAAACTATACTAAACAACAATACCAAAATTATTATTTAAGCATCTTCTTAAATATTTTATGAAACTATTATTATGTTTATTAAAACTCTTACTCCAGGTTTATCTCTTATAAACTATTATTTATATGACTGTAGCAACTATAGTATAGTACAAAGCAACTAACTTTTGCTTTGATGTTACCATGGGATATATATGCAATGTAGGGTGGTAGATGTTTACTATAAAAGTGGTTTAAGAAGAATGTTGAAGGTTATATCAAAAGGAATATTTTTCAGATTTGAGGAGCCACACTGTGTTCAGCTCTCATTTCCTCCACACAACGTCTGTATGCCATCAGCAGGACTTCTATGAGGTTCTGGGAGTTCCTCGTACAGCCACTCAGAAAGATATTAAGAAAGCGTACTACCAGGTTTGTGGCCCCATGAGAAAAGCGCAAATTTTTGAATCTGCATCACTTTTGAAAATGAAAGTGATTTGTTTTAAAGAGTTTATTGTGAATATTTTCTTTCAGTTAGCCAAGAAATACCACCCAGACACAAACCCAGATGACCCACAAGCTAAAGAAAAGTTTGCCCAGCTGGCAGAAGCGTATGAGGTGAGGAACATTTTGATGTCCATTGTTTTATTCAAAATGTTCATCATGTGTCAGGAACATGTCTAGGTAATTTTTCAACCCACAAGGAGAGGCTAAAATGTAGTTTTGCTGTTTTTGAACCAATACCAGTACGTTTTTTGCATAGTAACATAATTCTCATGACATTTAAGTATTTATTATAGTAATAAGAACATGGAACTGTGAATATGTGTGGTGAAACACAGAGATGTTTTTGTAGGACCTACCCTTTAAGAATAGTTGATGTGTATATAGACCCTCAGTGATGAACTGAAGAGGAAGCAGTATGACACATACGGTTCAGCTGGTCCAAGCTCAGGTGGGGCAGGGCAGCAGCAGTACTGGAGAGGTGGGGCCAACGTGGACCCAGAGGAGCTGTTCAGGAAGATCTTTGGAGAGTTTGCGGGAGGGCGTGGCTTTGGAGACCTCAACTCCATGTTTGAACAGACGCCTGAAGTAAGAAACAGCCAAAACTTAGTTATCGCTGTCTCTCATATGTTTAAATATTTAAATAAATTGAACACAATATTTAAATCTGCATCTTATGTCTCTTCAGTTTGTGATGGAGCTGACGTTCCTGCAGGCTGCTAAGGGTGTGAATAAAGAGATAACAGTCAACATAGATGATAGTTGCCAACGCTGTGATGGAAAAGGTCATGAACCAGGAACTAAAGTCTCGCACTGTCACTATTGCAACGGAACGGGCATGGTGAGGATGCCATAGCAACAGTCACCATGACAACTAAAGAGTGTTTTTAAAGACTCTTAAATGTAACATGGTTGGGTATTTAAGTACTATGTACTTTTAATAATGTAATTCATTATGTTGAAGTCAAATGACACCAAACTTGCATTTTTAGTTCAAATTATAAATATAAACGTATAATTGTGAATTGGGGTATCATCTTTAACCCAAAAATGTTGCAGATTGCAGGTTTAAATAAATAATTTTGGATGTAGAGGCTCAACTAATTACACTAATGCGCTTTACATTTTTACATAAATTATCCTGTTTGTATGTTTATATAGGAGTCTATAAACACAGGCCCCTTTATGATGCGTTCTGCGTGTAGGCGGTGTGGGGGGCGGGGCTCTATCATCATCACGCCTTGCATTTTGTGCAGAGGAACGGGACAAACCAAGCAGAAACACACTGTCATGGTGCCTGTGCCTGCAGGTTTGTCTGTGTTTTGATCTAGATAGGTTGCAGAGGCACAGAATAATGAGTTGTGTGTATGAAGGTACTGACCTTACTGTGAATGTGTTTCAGGTATTGATGACGGACAGACAGTAAAGGTGCCAGTTGGAAAGAAGTACATGTATGTCACATTTAAGGTGAGTTGAATGTTTTCCACCTTAGAATGCATTGTGCCCTAAGACCATTATTATTGTCATATGGTCAAGATTAAATAATCATAACTGTTAATGAATTCAAAATTAACCCTATTTTTGCTTGAGATTTTACATGAACTTTAATTCAAATACTGTACATCATATTATGAAAGTAAAATGGCTTTCATGGTAATTTTATGTTGTCTCTGTAACTTATTCCCTTTTGTTAAAAATACAGATTGTTAATTTCTAATGTTACTTTCATTTTGGATTATTTTACACTTGCATATTATTTTTTTGCATTTATATTGCTTGTTTTGTACTGCTTTGGCAACACAAAGGCACAGTTTTTATCATGCGTAAGTGTGCAGGCTCTTAGGACTTAATACATATTAATGATTGCTTGACGTCCTCTGTTGCAGGTCCAGAGCAGTCCAGTATTTCGTCGTGATGGGTCTGATATTCACTCTGATGTGATGGTTTCGGTAGCACAGGCCATTTTAGGAGGAACAGCTAGAGCACAAGGCCTGTACAGCATCATCGACATTGCGGTTAGAGAACTAGAGGAACCTTGGTACCATAATGAAAACTTGCGTATTGTTGTTTGACTAAAAGTGAAACTGTTTCTCTGCAGATTCCTCCAGGCATTCAGACAGGCCAGAAGATCAGACTGACTGGGAAAGGCATCCCACGCATAAATAGCTTTGGTTACGGAGACCATTATGTACATCTCAAAATCAAGATTCCCAAGTAAGAGGCATTTACAGACACCCACGCATGCATTTCCTGTTTGTGTTTTTTTTAATGCATCTTACGGATCATCTACAGGAAGTTGACACGGAGGCAAAGAATGCTGATCGTAAGTTATGCTGAGGATGAAACGGATGTGGAGGGAAATGTTAACGGAGTAACCAAACCACCCACAGGTAAATCAACATCAGCATCTTTGTATTCAAAATAATCTGTTAGTGCCTCAAATTGAATGTGCTTCAGACATAAAGGTATTGTAACTGGATTTGTAGGTAGTTCTCGGGCCGGACAGACCTCAGAATCGGGACAGACCTCAGAATCGGGACAGACCTCAGAATCGGGACAGACCTCAGAATCGGGACAGAACAGAGAAGAGGAGCCAGAGAAAGAAGAAGGTGGCTTTTTCTCCAAGCTGAAGAAGATGTTCTCCTAAAGCTCATGGAAGGTAGCAGGCTTGTCATGAATTAGCATAGACTTTCTGGAAATTAATATCCAACATTGATTTTGTTCTGTTTTTAGGTAAAGGATTGTCAAGGCATTGAGCGCTTGGGGTGTATTGGTCTTCCCTTTTCCGTGAAATATGTGGAATAAGAAAGGAACAATCACGCAGTAATCTCCAAGATTAAGGATTCCTGTCTACCCATACTAATGTATTGCAAAGGAGGCAAATCAGAATTGTAGCGATTGTTTTCCTTTAACATTAGGGATCCCGATTGCAGTTCACCCTAAACCAGTTTTCCACCATTTCTCAGCCTGACGACACATGCTTTGCCCCTTTGTGCTGAATGTGTGTTTAGTTTGTGCTGTTGTTTTTGTGGGGAATGTTTAAATAAATGTCCACAAATGTCTGTTGTAGTCTGTTGTACTTCATTGGTGATGTTAACGCTGTGTGAAACACGTACTGTAATGAAACTAAACAATAAAAGTGTGTGGCGTATTGTAAACACTTACCTGCACTGTAAGTGACGTCACATTGGTCTGGCTGTTCTGATTGGTTGATGGCGTCACATTCTTTACCCTGAGTGAAAGTACATTCATCAGTATATTTACTATTAAAAGTCTCTATTATTAAAAGTCTCTGTCTTTCAAAGATGTCACTGACAAAACACATGCAGCTATCAGAATGGAAGGGTTACATAATCTACAAATAACTGGCAAAACTAATAAAACTAGGGTATTCTGCCAACAGGTTTGCTACCTAACTGATTTTCCAGGGTTTCAAGTCAATCTGCTAATTCTATCACAAGATAAAAAGTATGAGCAACAGTTTAAAGCATAATACTGTGAAGAAAGTACATTACAATATTACATTACATAATAAGTCAATTACAATATACGTCTGAGCGAAGGTTCAATTGGCGCCAATCTGATGAGGTAACGAGCAACAAGATGGCTGCACGAGCGCGTCTTTAAAGAAACATATTGGACGGTTCTTCCACAAAACGTAGGTTCTGGCATTATATATTACATAAGCTTTTTATAAAAACCCAATCTGTAGTTTAGGTTTTAAAACATGAAAGACGTGCGGTCAAAGTTACCTCTCGTTTCAAGCGTGAGTCAAATACGTCTGTCGCTGTCCTTGTTGTCCACTAGATGGGGGGCTTTCATTACAATAAAAGTCCACAGGCAAAATGGTTAAAAGAAAGTATGAATAAATTAATGAAAAACTAGTAAAAGGCTGACATTTATGTTTGAAAAACGTATTTTGATCTAGCCCTGTCGACCTTGTTCAGTTCTGGTCAAGGGTTTCCCTCCTGGCCTTTACCACAAGACTGAGGCCTAGTAAGATTATTTCTTCTTTACAGTGTGTGTGTATAAACTGTATGCTTACTAACTTCTTCGAGGGTCTGTGGTCGGAATAACCAAACCAGAATTGTAAGTTAAACAAACATCAGCCCGGCTCACGAGTAACTTTGAACCATAGTGGAGTTGAATTGTTGAATTGTTGCTTTGACTAATAGCCGGTGCCTGCAGAAGGGTGAGTGGAATCTGGACTTGTATAAATGCTTGTCAGTCTGGTCTCCACAACAGTGGCACCATCACAGCAACGTCAGCAGAACAGAGCCCAGCTTCAGTCAAACAGAGCCTCGTAAGTACAGGCACCGTCTCCACATACCCAGCAGAAGCTGTGATACACAGTAGCTTTGCCCAGAGAAAGAGAGAGAATCGCTGTGTTCCTGAAGGAATGCTGAGCCGTCATTGTGTTTATTCTCTCCTGCTCCTTGGTTGTTCAGACTTTATCACTCCTCACAGTATCTTTACAAAGTCAAAGAGCTGTGAAGTACAAAAGTAAAGCTATGTGAACTACAAAAGTAAACAATGTACCGTACACACACTCAGACACACAATTACAAGCTGACCTGTTGTGCAGAAGCCTTAAGCAATGCACTAAGCTCTTAAACTCTTAAGTAAATAGGTAGATGTACAGGGGGAATAAGTAATGTGTAAACCTGTAGGTTGTAGTATATGGGTCACCCTGTGCAGACATTTCCAGTGGTCTGAGTACACACACATACATGGCAGCTTGAGTCTGTGCCTCAGGCAGGAACTGTAAGATTACATAGACAGGTCGAACAAAGGTGAACACCACCAGGTCTATGCATTGCATGAAGAATGGTCAAATAATGTAGTGTTAACTGAAGGGCTAGCAGTTTAGATGGAATTCCTAACTCCATGTATAGGCAATTAATGTAAGTATCACACAATTTTAAAAATGTAAGTATCACACAAAGTGTTTAAAACGATAAAAGAAGTTTTTTTAAGTAACAGTTGTAGGTCCATCTGCTAAGGTATTGAAGTGGACTCTCAAGTAGGGCAGTAAAGGGGAAAAGGGCTTCTTTGTGTGGTTGATTGAGGAATTTAAAGGTACACTAGTGAGCTCTGATTACTCTGAGTGTGTGTGTCAAATGAAATGGGTGGAGAACAGAGTGGTTCTTCCAAGACGTCAGTACACACACTCCACGTCTGATATATATCTCTGCCCTGCTTTAATGGCTGGCTTTCCACAGGAACTGCACAGCTCAGATCAAGGCAACAAATTACTGGATAGCCACAATTGCCACCAACCGACTGTGGGTGTAATAAAAAAAGATTTCCAATCCCAAGACAAAATTCTGTTTGTTCTATCATTTTAACACCATCCAAGAGAGCTAAATGTGGACCTTGTAAAATCATTTTCTTTTGACAGTTATAGTGCAGTGGCCGCAAAAGTATTTTGACACCTAGACCACCCTTAAAATGCATAAATGTTATTTTATTAGATATCAAAACATTAAACCAAGTGGTGTTTATTTTATAAAGAGTATGAGCACAGTTCAAGCAGAGGATTTCACAAAAAGAGGTTTGTTAGCTAAAATTATAAAGTCATAGATGTTCTGTTCAAAACACATGTCTAGCATCACTTTTTCTACATGTCATTAGGTTTGATATTGAAATGTTGCTCATATTTTTTAATGGCTCTATGTGCCGAAATACTTCCTAGAGCCACTGTATGTGTCCTTTGAACATCAACACACATGGGCTGAACTATACTCACCACACCTATATGTTGCTTCTTTAAAATTGGCACAATATTGTGAACCAAATCTTCAGTGGTCTGGGTATTCTGGTATAAAACCACACCCAGTTAGGTACCTGACCCTGGTGCCCTGCAGGCCTCGGGGAAACTTACGGCCTGCACAGCACAGGTGTGCTGGATTTCCAGGAGGAAGCTAGGTAAGTATGCAAGCAGAGCAAATTGTGGAGGGTCTGTGTGTGCAGCCACTGGCCTCAGGTCAGTGGGCCGCCATAAACATCGACTCTAAACATAGAGCGGGAGATGTAGGAGACACCCGTACCAGCCCTGCCTCCAGGCCATCCCAGCAGTAGAGTGATATAATACAGACCTTCTCATTAACTCATCCGCAGAAGATAGTGTGCAAAGTAACACACCCATGCTTGAATCTTTCACGACCTAGACGTCAAAGCATGTGTCTGCATGCACCTGTAGGCCTTGTGTGCTGCTGTAATAATAAATGGTGGAGGGTAAAGCTCTAACTGTAACTGACCCCAGAGCAGCTGGAAGAAGATGGTTCTCTTTGAAATATGACAGATGAGTTTCGGAGAGGATAGCATGTGATCTTGGCCATGCGAAGAGCTTCACCTCGACCTTTTTGTCATCTCTCATTCTCTGCTGCTTTCCATCATGGCCTTTTGTTCAGATTCTCTTGTTTTTCTCTTTCATTTGTTTGCTTCCTCTATATTTTCTGAGTCATGTGAATTCTTGCGAGACCCCGCTGAGGCACTAGTTTTCTCTCCCGCTGTTGATTGTTCAAAGCTTTCAAATAGGAAAATAGGATGTGTGTTTTTTTTAAACAGAGTCTTTGTGGTCTGCCAAAAGTTTTTCCAGCATGGCTATTTTAGCGTTACACGATAAAATCCAAACTGGGCTTAATCATGTTACCTCCTCTCCACTTAACATCGGAGGAGAGGGAGGCTCGGAAACCAGACGATATCCTGAGGAGACCCAGACCGGACCACACACACAGAGTGAGCGGGGGGACTCCCGCTTGACAGAGCCCCTGCACGGAAAACCTGAGCTGGCTCTGTTTCCACAGCCGCCCTTCTGTTCTCAAAAAATACCTGAGCCTATGACATCATTCTTCAACTGTTGGAAACAGCAAATAAATGGTTATGATCTCTCGGGCACAATCATGCACTGATGACTGAAACATATCTGAAGTTGGAGATCAAGGAGTGCGGGCGGGGGTGTGTTTATGAAAGCAGCATGTGATTTTATGTGAATGAAAGTAACTGAATGAGCGTAGCAGCACTGCAAGAGTTGCATTGGTGCGGCATTTCCTGCGCTGCTGTTCTTTTCTGCACCACTGCACCACTGTTAAATCCATTGCAAAAGAAAAATTTGCAATTGTACAAATTGTGTTTAAAATAGGGATGAGATGTTATGGTCTGAAATACAGATAATAAATGACTATAAAACATGAGTGTGTAGTACAAAATAATGCATGTCAAACATGTCTTTGCATTACATCATCATATTTTGCTGTCTGCAAAAACAAATATATGAATGTTATTCTTATGAAAACAGACAAACTCATGTGTTATCATATCAGAACAAACCCCCTTTATATGGCTAATCATTTCAATCTACACAGATTTTTTCTATGTACATAATAGGCATATCCTGTCTAGAGTAAACAAACCTAAATAGGTGATTGGCTTGTTTTAACTCCAAGGTAAAGCTTCCAGTGTTACAAATTCTTACATTAATTTTAGTTGGTTGCTTGTCTCCTTTTGTTTTTATGTTTAATGTAGTTTATTTTATGTTTAATGTAGTTTATTATTTTTGCTCTTATAAATTGCTGATTTAATCTAAATCACAATAACCTAAACCAGAACTTTTACAGTACAAAAACTTTAATAACTTTATAAGTGATAAGATCTAAGAGTAAAAATAATAAATAGAATAATATATAATATATATTAATATAGCACAATGTTACTTTGCAAAAATATTTTGCAAAAAAATGTTTTATATGTACAGTTATTTTGGTCCTCACTTTCTGTAGGAATTAGAATTCTGTAGAAAAATTAATATTTATTAATGTTTTAATAGTTTTTCCTTTAGTTTTCTTAAACCGTTTTTTTTCTATCTGACCTTTGCCAGACAAGCTGGTCAGGAGCTGCTGTTATCTAATGATACATTAGTTTAGGAAAAGCTGTTTCAACACCACCAAAGCACATCTGGCCCACCCTGTTTAGATTAGATTAAGCCTTCTTGTCCTGGAGGCATCTCCTCGACTATCCAACTATCTTCCTACTGCACTCTCCATGGTCCCGGGTTAAGCCGGGAACCCTTGTGATTTGAAAAGCCACACATTGGCACCTTGACTAAGTCATCAGTGGTATTTGCTTCTCTGATGCTAAGTTTGGTGGCTTCCTGATGCTAAGCCTTCAGCTACAGGTCATTGTATCCCACCCTGCAGATACAGATGTTTTTTAACATGGTAATCTTTATACAAGACCACGAGGCCTCTGTGTAGGACTTGTAGCCCCAGGAATCTGTCACAGAGCCGAAAGGCCAAGTCCAACCTCACAGTCACCATCTCAAAAGATTCCAGTGTTGCACAATCCTTGTAGCCTTAAGATATTTTGGGCTATGTGCTCCACCAAAGGAAGCATTTGGACACCTAAGGCACGTTTTAAGCTTGTTGATCCTCAAAAAGCTCTTCACTGCCCATAGGCAATGAATTAGAAATTTGTCTCCAAATGTCTCAAAAACTCCCAAGGGCTGAACCAATCAAAACACAGCAGAGGTCACAGAGGGTATTGAGTGCAGCTTCTTCTCATTGCAGTGCTTTTAAGGCATTTAAATTATTTTACCTTTTTATTTTTGGTATAAATATTTACATATTATTTAATATTATTTATTTGGTTTTCCACTGGCATCTGTTTTTATATAACATTAAAACGACTCACCTGATTTACCAACTTAAAATGCTTAATGCAGCTTAATGCTAGCTTGAGTGCATGTTGTCATTACACCAAAAAGCAGCTATAATTTGTAATGAAAATCTTGTTTGCATTTTACACAGACACAAATGAAGACCCTAAGGTGGGGGGATGAAGATGGTGCAGGAGGAAGAGGACAGCTGCAGGGAGAGGAAGATGAAGGGCCGTGCAAGACCAGGAAGAGCAGTGTGTTGACAAGGTAGCTCTGATTCACAGGCACACATCTGGCGAGAGATTACTGCTGGCACGCCAATATGCATGAGAGAAACACTCTTTCTCTCTCTGTTTATGCTTCCAACTTTAAAGAGATGTTTACATAATGGCAATGCAATCTGATGTCATTCATTTTAAAAAGAGCAGGTGAGAAATTCTTAGGACTGTTAACAACCTTTATGCAAATGAGCAGGTACTGACTACCAATGAGGGTGTAAATAGTGGAGCTCATTTGTTCAGTCATCTGACAGATGCAGTAGATGAAGAGTAATGATCACTAGTTATCAATAATCCAGTGACATCTAGTGATTTAAACATTGCACCAAGTTCTTGACAGAGGACTAGTTCTGCAACTACTTTCTGTGAGGTCTATGTTGATCAGTCATTTCTTAGCTCGTTAAAAGGGTCCCAATGGAACTGTGAAAATGTTCATTTTGTAACAATCAAATATATTTGGACAGATGAACCCAGAGAGCAATTTGCACCTGTAGAACTTGGGACATCTCTGACGATGGTTTATTTGTAGTGTTTACTCACAATCTAAAAATCTTCTAATACCACCCATAAACATGTCATGTTTTGGCAAAAACTAAGCAAATATACTGTAAGTGTATAACTGTAAGAGAGCCATTTATATAGATAAACATTGACTTGCATGTTAAACATGTTAAACACTTTTTGCATGACTTGTCAAATAGTTGTGCAAGCTCTAGCGTGAATGTACACACAACACATGTACATAATACATTCTTGCACATTGCAAAAATAGATTTGTTTTTGTAAATTTGTTACGGTTTTTCTTGAAATAAGAAAAACTAATGCAAAAGGGTAATAAAATTTAGTAAAAAGTTTTAAATATATTTTCTCTTTAAAAAATCTATCATAGAGAAGTTGTGATTGTTTTTGCTGGAGAACAACATAAATGCTGAAAATGTTTGCAGTGCAAGACCCATAGAGTCTGTAAATGCTCTTTTTCTCCCGCCTTTCTTTTTCCATATTTCTAATTCTCTCTTTTTCTCCTCCATATCAATTTCCTAACCTCTCCCCTCACCGTCTCTTCCCCTTTGATGTGAAATGCATCTCAAATCTGAAGACATCATGATCGCATTAAAACTGTTACCCGCTTGCCAGTGAGGCATTCTGTCTTTGATGAAAGGAAAAAAATGAGAGAAGAAAAAAGTGACAGAGGTGGGCTTGACAAACTCAAAATCCCTGTTCACAATCCTGCCCCGGCACGTACAGACAAGCAGGGCTTTCCCCAAGCAGCTTTAAACTGTAGATTTCTCAGCTATGAATCAAGTTACACTTTATGGCGTTTGATGTGTTTTATATATGAGGATAAGTAAGAAATATGCTGTATTTCCTTTCATTTTTCCATTTGTCAAAGAAAAGCACTACAAGTTAGGCTTCTCATTTCTTCTTCTCAACTTTTCCTCTGCTTCTCTCTCTCTGACCCGCGGGCTTTCCATTTTTTTTCTTATTGCTCTTCTCTTCTTGCCCTAATCTTGGCTGTCCTGCAAGTTGAAAGACACTTTCCTCTGTGTTTCCCCACTGTTTGATCTCACATGTTAAGCCTGAGTATCCTTCTCAGATTCTTAGTCTCAGAGCTGAGAGACCCTGAGGTTATGGGTAACATTGAACAAAGACCAGAATATTTTAGCTTTGCGCACATGAAAACAAAGATAAAACTGTCTAAACTCCAGCGTTTGCACCTAAAGCTCAATGCTCAACTCTTGACATGTAGGGATATTGCTGTCTCTGTGCATAAACAATCTTTGCAGACTGGTGGAGAGAATGCAATGACTCCACCTTTGGCTTTACTTAAAGGGAAAAACTACTGTGTTTGTGGAAATAAGATAATTAAAAAAGTGTGCAAGCTGGTTTATTTTGTAGTCCAACAGAGCCAGAGTTTTGACTATCAGCATAAAGCTGCAATGTGAACCAGACACTTGAACCAGACTTCTGAATCTGGCCAAAAACTGCCCACTTAGACAGGAAGGGGCCATCAAAGCATCATGGAATATAACCAAAAACATGTTAATGTAAGGGGGCGGGTTACATAGTTAAACAGAATAAACAGGTGTAACCAACAAAATTCTTGAACACCCTTTAAAGATTTGATTTTATGAACCTTGGAGAGAAATCTATTGACAAGTTTTTGAAAACTTTCGCTATAGCAGTTTTAAACTCTTCTGGTAATATTCTCATGCCAAAAACAGTATTTTAATACTTTCAATACTTTAGTTTTAATACTTTTAATTAGTTTTCCACATTAAAAAGTGATTGACAAGTGTTCAAAATAAAGCAGTTGAGAACGTAAGCTGTACTATAGCTTTAGCTTAGCAGAAGCTATCCCACATTGCACATTAACTCTGCCAAAAGCCAAAGTTCAGAACCAGCTACAACAATGGAAGTCAATCACTGGTTCTGATTGGATCTCCATATACACCATGGTGAACCGCAAGGCTCTGTGATGAAGTGTGCAGGAAGTTCAACAGTCGTTGCCTTAAGCACTGAAGTCCAATGAAGATAAATGATAAACAAGATAAAAGTAAAAGGGCAGGTTATATCAAAGTTACCAAAAAATAAATCAAACATAAAAAACTTAATATCATCGTATTTTGTGACCCAGATTTTGCCAAGTCTAAGATTCCCACCACTACCTGGGAACAACTTCCTGATGGGCTGATAAAAATCTAACACTTTCTAATTCCCAGAAAGCCAGCCAAAAGATTAGACCTTGAGATTTTGAGAAAAGTTCATGCCATTTTCATGTGCACCGTGTATCAGATGGTCTTTAAGCAGCCTTTGAATTGTTTATGGGTGTGTTAATTGAGGCTGAGAACACTGCATTATCTAAAAAGAGTCGTAAGAGGTAGAAAAAAGATTGAATGTGACCATTTGGAAAAAACAAGCTTTCCCAGCTTACAGTTTTATGTTGCAAGAACTTTAACATTTTATATCAATTAAGAAACAAAAACTTTAGCTCTGTTTTTAAAAGTTGTATTAATGTTATTGCATGAACGTTATAAGAACATTATTCAAATGTTTTTTAATGTTTGAAACCATTTTAAAACGATCCAATAAACTTGAGAATGTTTTTACAACATATGATTATATTCTTAAAATTCAACTTATGTTAACGTTTAGAAAATGTTAGCCAACGTTCCCTATAGCTTGATTATAGCAAATATAGTTAAATGACTTATAGTCACATTCTGCAGAAATCTCTGTCAGTGCATGTCCACAACAAACCCATGACAACCCTTAATGCACAAAAAGTTGCACACAAGGACGCATATCCTGTGTCAGTAGGCAGCGCAGGCACATGCTCAAGACTCTTCAAAGCTACACTTGCACAACAAAAGTGTCTGAGCCGGTTTCCGTTGGGAATCATTAAAAGCGTTTAGGGCTGAATTAGCTGCTGAGTCACTCAGAAGATGCTCCCTGGAGAAGGTTTGCTCTTTCATCAACTGCGCAATAAATGCTAAATCTTATTTGTTTTTTTGCCCAGAGCATAGGGCAAATGTGTTTGTGTGTAAAAGGGGAGGGTAATGAGGAGGGGTGATGGAATCCCATCTTGCCTTAGGGCAAGCTGGCACCTGACTGCTTAACAAAGCTCTGGTCAGAGGTCAAAGGTCAAATGTCACAGTGAAAGAGCCCCTACGTGGAGGGTATGGAATAAACGCCAGCTAAATCTTCCTTTATGTCCCATTAACTCATCCTGTCGTTCTGCGTCCTCCCGTCTCTCCTCGACTTTTTCTTTATCAGTCTGGACTGGCTGCCTTGAGCTCTATTCTCTCGCTGTGATGTATGTAAGACAAGGGTAAATGTAAACCCAAGGGCTCCTCAGTCATCTAGCTGAGGGAAACAGTTTGAATCCTCATACTCAACTCAAAGCCCTTTGTTCAGTAGGACGCTGGGTGTGTGTATAAACTGAAAACATGTAGAAATTTGAAGCTGGCCTTAAAATGCTAACTGAAGTGTGTGACACCAACGCTTGAGAAAACAAGAATTTAATAATCTTCTGTTTTTTTTAAATTGTTTTTAAGACACGAAAGCAGGCTAGATACAAGACTTCCTAATGACTTGCCTAATGCAACGTATTGTATTGCATGACTTATATACACGCAAGACTTGGTACATAAAACAAGTTGTATGGACTATTTGATGACTTTTATGATCCCTTTCAAGCTTCTTAAACTCGCATGAACTTGAAGGAACAGCGTAACATTTTTTCTAAATGTCTCTTTTGTGTTATACTTGAGTTTGGAACAACACAAACAATCCCAAACAGACAGATGAGGACAATCTCAACAAAGCATAAGTTTGAACATTAAGTTAAGAGATTAAGTGTGTGGATGGATGGACTGGGTTTCCCCTTCTTGTTTTCTAACTCTATCTCTTTATTTCTCCACTCCTCTTTGTTGTTATGGTCCAGTGGTCTCTAAATCACCGAACGCCTCGGGTTTCCCCCTCTCTACAGTGTTGTTTTTACACCTCCCATGGTTTTCTTTCTCCTCCCCATCTCCCAAATTCCTCCACCTTGTTTTCTAAACATCTCCTCCTTGTTCTGTGAAGTGTCTCTCTTGTTCTTCTGTTCCTCCTCCATGTCTTTCCTCTCTTTCTCCTGGCTTTGAGGTGTTGTTATTCTGAAGAGCCAGACATCCTCTGAATGGCATGCGGCAACTGCTTCTTTTCATTCTTCACTCCTGCCTTTATCCCTCTCTTTCATTTCCCCTCCCCTTCATCTCAAGCCAGCACTTCAACTAGCCAGAGAGTGGAGCGTGAAGAGCGAACAGAAGATTTAGCTGAAGTGCAGGTCGCAGCAAAGAGCAAGAAGATTGAAGTGTGTGAAGATAGAGTGTGTGTGCAAACAACTCTGTATTTGATACACAATCCTAATCAGATAAGCTAACAATTTTAAGTTGGAAGACAGTTTCTGTAACATTTTCTTTAAGTAACAAAAATTTAATTTTGAAAGTTCAAAATGTAGCTTTTTAGATGTTGTAAAAAGTTCTATCAACTGTTTGTTGCTAAAACATTTAGATAACTTCAAGAGAACTATTAGAGGATGTTAGCCATCGATCTGAGAACATTTTTTGTTAGCTGAGGAGATGCAATTTACGTGTGAAAACTTGAGTCGTCACATTTGTGTGTAGATCAGCTACAACAGCTTTTAACTCGTTCAATTATGATCAACGTTTTATAAAATGCTGAAGCGTTAGCAAAACATTTTAATGGCAGGTGTGTGTGTGTGTGTGTGTGTGTGTGTGTGTGTAAAAAACTATAGTGATGATTTAGTGATTCAACTTGTCAGCTCATAAGCTTCCCTTTGTCCTTTCTGTGAGGCTAAACCTGTTCCATCCCTATAATTCACTTCTCTGATAAAAAGACTTACGTTTGCTCCAGTGGGCCTGAGTTCCTCTGCTTCCCCCTTCCCTAAAATACTCAACCTCCGACCCATCCACAACTTACCTATTATCCATTTAGACCTTTTGGGGCACCGGGGATTAGTTCTTTGGACAATTATAAAAAACTGAAATATAATAGTTAAATATAATATCAACAAGTTAAATATAATATTACATAAAACTACCAAGAATTGATAATAAAGGTGTTTGCTAATGAAATAGAATACATTGCTAACAGGGAATGCTATCAGAACGTTGACCAACATTCTCTTAAAGTTCTGTCATAGTTTTCTCATAGTTTTTTTATAGTTCTCTTAAAGTTATCAAAAAATGTTATTGCAGTAATTTTATTGCTGGTACCATTAGAATGTTTTTTCACATTATGTATTAGATATCAAAAAAATCCTTGAGTAGTAAGTGATACATTTTAAAAACGTTACATATTTAAAACCATTTTAATGAAATTCCAACAATAAAGACATTTTGTTACTTATTAAAAACATTAGGGAAACGTTCTTACTACTGCAAATTGTTAATTGTTGGCTAAATGTTTTGTCTTCATTAGTTAATTAGTTAACTTTAACAAGTAAAAAACATGCCTTTAACTGGTGCAACTATGTTAAAAATAGTTGTATAGGTTAATCTGGATTAGAAATCCCAGATCAGGATATCTCTCTCATTTATCTCGCTCTACCGTTCTCTCTTTCTCTCTCTCCCTGTTCCCATGCCTGCTTAGATGATAACACAAATGGTTTTAACTCCAAATCCCTCTGTGGAGTTTTTCACGCTAATCTCTGTGTCTATATATAAAAAGTATTGCTGTACTATATCCTGTAAAGCTGGAAAATCCAATCCCTTGTTTGAATGTGATGCCCCCTGTGATACCCTCATGAGTTAAATATGTGTAGAGAATCTCTCTCTCTCTCTCTCTCTCTCTCTCTCTTTCTCTCTCTCTGATATGGTGACTCGCCCTCATCCTGTCAGCATCACCAGGCTTTTAATGGATTTGTAAGTAATAAAATACTGCAGATGGATTAAAGAAGAACGTGAGCACAAACTCAGTCGTCATCACTGCCACAGGATGAACGGTACAGCCGCTAATCCGGCAAATTGTTGCTGTGTGTGGGAGTGAGGACGAGAGAATAAATGCTGTAGATGAGCGAACAGTCTGCAGAAAGACACAATGAAGGGACCAAGTATAATTGCAGGCAGTGATTGTGGCAATGGTATATTATAAAAGCAGTTCCTATAAAGTTTGTAAGTAAAGCATGGTCATATAAATCCATCCATAACAATGATAAGAGAAGATAAGTAGTCATTCTCTTCTTCCAGCGGACATTTCAAAGTCTTTGTTCCACCCAGTTTCTGTATTTTCTCTCTATACACTTTAAATCCACTTTAAATCTGAAGATGAATTCATGACCCCTTTCATTTTTATTCCCCAGAATGTTTAATTTCTCTTTTTTTAACTTTTTCAGTGGAGACGAGAAAATGAGTGGTCGCCAAGACAAACTTTGTTTTATAAGTTTCATAGTTACAGTTTAAAAATCATACAGACAGAATTAATGTAAATCTATAGGATTATTATTGTGGGGGATTTTTTTCTGTCCTCTATGGGGAAAACCAACTGAAAATCTAATCAGTTAGAAATGACACAGAAACATGAAGTTAGAATAGCCAGAAGTGATCGGGTCGGTTTGTGATTCTGAAAAAAGCTCAAACCCAAGATTGTACAACCAAGTTGGTGCTGTCAGGTTACATAATTACAGAAATTATTCTGACAAGGTAAATGGATGAAAACAAAGACGTTGTTATAACATGAAAGGCAATTTTCACAGTGTAGTTATTAAACAACACAAATCTCACAGTAAACTCCCTCCATCACATCACTCATATGTGTTTATTAAACCAACAGCTTGACTTGTGAACAATTCACTTCATTCTTAAATTTCTCTCTCTTTCACAGTCACACACACACAAATACAGACCCCCCGCAGTTTAAGTGACTGAGGAGAGTTCATCAAAAAGCACTTAGTGTCCACAACACACCCTCTTATCAGCCGCTTTTATCGCTCTCTCCTTCCCTTTTCTGTCTCGCTCACTTCTTTTGTCTCAGCATCTGAGGCACACAAAATGGAAGTTCACTCTAAGATGAGACACACAATTGTGTGTGTGTGGGATTACTTAAACATACATTGGGGACAAATGTGTACCCAAAAGCAGCAAAACCTCCTTTTGGGGACGTCCTCATTTGTAAAAACACTCTAAAAAAGTTTTTAGAATGTGTGTGTTGTGTGCGCTGTGTGTGCCATGTGTATGTATATGTGTGTGTTGTGTTTGTGTATGTGTGTGCTGTGTGTGTGCCGTGTGTGTATGTGTGTGTGTCGTGTGTGTATGTGTGTGTGTGTGTGTGTGTGTGGAGGATGACGGATAGATGGATGAATAGTGCTGAGGAGATTCCTCCATCTGGCACATTAACTGATAGTGATCATCCAATGTAACTCAGATCTTCCCCCACCACTCATCCATCCTTTTGTTCCTGACCTGCATGTCTCTACTTCTCCTCATTGAGCTTCAGTAGTTCCCCCATCACCACACACACATTCTCTCTTTCTGGATCGAATCCTCCGTCCCCCCTCCCCCAGAGTATTAACCTATCCCTCTCCTCAAAGCAGAATGTCACAGCTGGACTAATCCTTCACACGCAGACCTGAGACACAGAAGAACCACCAGCAAACCACCTTCTATCAGTTCAAACTGTGAATAGTTCTGGTGCTGAAATCTGATTGGATGAGCTTCCAAGTTCTATAATGGGTGACTTACATCTAAATTGTCTATGATTGATGATAATATCCTTGATATTTAAATTTTACGTTATTATATAAAGAACCGAACAAATTCCTCACTCTTTTCTAAACCTCATTGCAATAATTGGTCCTCAATTGAATAATATCTCAAATCAGTTATTAAATCTATAACAGTTATGGTGGTCTAACCGTGCTAGCCTTCCTGTTAGCTCAACTGGTAGAGCATTGCGTTAACACTGCAAAGGCTGTGGGTTCGATCCCAGGGGAAGGCAAAAATATGTGTACCTTGAATTCACTGTAAGCCACGTCTGCCAAATGAGCAGTTGCTTGTTGCTGTATCAGTTTGTAGTCTTAAAACATATATACAATAGACAATATATACAACTATATATACACAACTATAACTACAAACAAATATATCTACATATAATATATAAGTATTAATATAACTACAAACAAATACAAACTGATACACTGTTAAATCAGTCAGTTTCTTCTCAGATATATTGTGACATCAAAGGTGATATTACATGAATCCCTTCAGTCAGGATGTGGCCAAGTGGGATGGGTTAAAACAGGAAATGGACTCACCTGCCTGGAGGCCGGATTTACAGTACTGTATCCTTCATATCAGATCAACACTTCATGCAACAAAAGCCATTTTTTGTAACAATAATGTTGTGTTCTGGAGAATATATTTTATTCTACCCCGGAGGAGAAAAACTGTGCAGCGTTTCAAAGGATTGACAATATTAAAAAATGTACGAAGCACTCACACAGTCACTCGCTGAGGTGTAATTGGTGTAAGCAATACACAGATGAAGTATTTGTTTATTATACACACAAGAAGGCTTTCTTGAGAGGGGAAATGAGAACGAAAGAAAAAAGAAAAATTGGCCTGAAATGTGAGAAACAAATTCCCTGTATCCTTTCCTTTGTTTGCTTCCGTCTGAGGTCAGAAACCTGAAACCAAAAGACAGTCTGAAAAAAGCTGTTCTGTAATTTACACTATTAACCGCAATAAACCTCATTTCCACACATGACAGAGTTTTAATAGCTGAATTAAGCTTCTGTGCTTCAACACAAATTGTGTGAAACGGATCTCCCTCCCTCTCACAGGCTAAATGAGTTCAGATTAGTCAGGCACTAAGTTTCCAAATCTAGAAAGCTGAGGACTGTGTACATAGGCAGCTGCCTTCTAAGAAACTCGTTGCAACACAATGTGCTCCTCACACTGAAGGCCACAAACAGCTGAAACATAGTGAATTCTGGGATTGTCTTTATGATGGATACATGCTGCCTTAGAACTTTATATATGCATACACTAAAGCGACTTACAGTGAATTCAAGGTACACATTTTTATCATTACTTGTATCAGTTTGTAGTTATATTAATACTTATATTATATATTATATGTAGATATATTTGTTTGTAGTTATAGTTGTATATAGTCTATTGTATATATGCTTTAAGACTACAAACTGATACAGCAACAAGCAACTGCAGTGATTTTATTTACATTTGCTCGTTTGGCAGACGAGACTTACAGTGAATTCAAGGTACACATTTTTATTAGGACCTGCCTTCCCCTGGGATCGAACCCACAACCTTTGCGGTGTTAACACAATGCTCTACCAGTTGAGCTAACAGGAAGGCTGTTTTTTTCTAACAAAAAAAACACATATTTTGTTGTTTTTTAAACAACACAAAAACAAACACAGTTTTATAGGGACATTCCATAGATGTAATGGTTTTTATATTGTTTATATTGTACAAACTGTATATTCTGAGCCCCCTAGACTAACCGAACCACCACAGAAAACATTCTGCTATGTTAGTTTTCCCAAAAGATCAGTCTGTATGGTTTATAAGCTTGTTTCTTCATTGAGATCTAACACAGAGTCTGGGAACTGGTGGTACTGGTATTACTATACTTGTGGGGACATTTGCTTTCCATAACTTAGTGAAGACAAGGACCATACACACACACACACTGTTATGGCTCTATCAAAATACACAGCTACATATGTAAACCAGGGCCTTTCGCACACATCCTGCACATACTGTTTCTATTGTGCCTTCAAACACACCCAGTCCATTGGTTTAAAGCAAAGCAAGCGTGTTTAAGTGTGTCGGCACACGCAGTAGCAATGTTGTGTTAGCGTATGCAAAACACACATACTTTCATTTGCGGGAAAAGCTTGTTACATAACAAGACCTCAAATCATCATGACGTTAGTCTGACTATGTCTCTTTGCTAACCACTGTCTGCACTTGTTTGTTTATATGTTTGAACAGCAGCGACTGTGATTGGTTATTAAAATTAGCCTCCATTCTAATATAATAGCAAGTCAGGCCAGGAAGCCCCATCAATGTTTCTGGAGCAGTTAGACCAGGACTGGGCAACTCGTCAGGGAACCACTTAAGCTAAAGTGTTTACTGTGGTTTGGGCTTGACTGTTTTTGATTGGTGCTTGCCTTGGTTATGCCAAATTATTATAGTGTAACTCGGCAGTTTTCATTTATATATTCAATTATAATATAAATGGGAAATTGATGTATATGCCAGGCACTAACTATACAGACTTGTTCAACAAAGCTGACAGTGTAATTTTATTATCCACACTAAATAAATGGAATCACAGCCAATCAGAATTTATTTAAATTTCTCACTTATTATTTTTAAACCCTGGCAACGACATAAAAAAAAACTTGTTAGCACCGATGCAATAAAATGAAGAGAAAATTGTGTATTTTATGTGTATTTTATTTTTCTTATTTGCCAAAGAGAATTATGGGAAATAAGTTGTGTAACTACTTTTAGTTTAAACTGGTGACTGATAATCTGTCTCATCACACTGAGCACAGACATAAAACTATTCCCTTTGGTAAATATATTTACATGCATTAATCCACAAATGACATGAGGTCTATATGCATTTCATCTGTATTTTGCCATTCTGATGCTACCAAAGTAAGTGATGAAAAATGATAGTGTAACTTGCTAGTAAAGGTTTCACTAGCAAACTGGCTAGTAATCTGATTTGTCACATTGAGCAGTGTAGACATCTGGAGTGGCACAGATCCGTCTGAAGTGAGAAACTTTGGTAAATGTTTATATACAATCTTCTCATGAATACATTTGGACAAAACTTTAGTTTTTATGTGATTTCACTATGAACAAACTACCTACCACTTGCTGTGGTTGTGTCTAGTTTGAACAAAACAACTCCTTAAAATTACTCTAAGATAAGATATATCACATTGTTCTTTGTTATGCTGTAATGAACTTGTATTTTTCTCCATCGTTCACGTTAAACTTCACATATATCACAAACCACAGTCCCTATCTTTGCCGCAGCTGTCTGTCAAACAAACACAGTACGATGCACATTATACACAGTGTATGTAGTTTATTAGTATCAGTTACTGTAGTTTGTGTTTTGTTGTACTTGTTCATTCTACGGTACATACAAGATCAGTGTTGATAGAAAACTGGCAGTTATAAAAATAGGATGATACAGATATTTGCTGAAGAAAATAGATTTTGATACACAAGTAAAGATGTGTTAGATGCTCCTTTAAAAGCCATGGAAACAGATGCCGTCCAACGTCCACAATAAACTCTGTTTGCTCCTTGCAAGTCTCTGTCGCTGCAGTCACTTTTCCCGCATAATTTCTGAGTCTCTCTCTGGGTCCTTTGTAAAGGTGCATCAAATGTTCAAAGTGATCCAAAACGACCTCCGTGATTCGCTCAGGGTTGAACAGCTTGCCTTTTCATAGGCCGTTGTGCCGTCCGAGTTATCTGATTGGACGAAGGCTGCCGCTCACCTCCCATGCTTTCTTTCATCCAGTGCCACGCTCACCTTTCATCTGCTGTGAAGAAAAGACCTGTTGTTAGCCTTTGGCAGCACACCTGACAAAACCAAAAAATGTACCGAGAGTTATGCTCTCATAACGGATGTCTGTTGGGCAAGTGTAAAAATGTTGCGTTCCGTGGCATTTTCACTGCAATTTATTTTCTCACATTGAGGTACAAGTCAATTTATATATGTACATTTATATTTAGGCATTTGGCAAAAGCTTTAATTCAAAGCGACTTACAATGTGAGGAAAACAAAGAAGCGATAAATCATAAGATGACAATAAACGTAAGCTGAACGTAGTTTAAAAAAATGATGAATGACAAAAAGACACATATATGTTGTCAATTAAGTTGTCTTCTATTTGACTACAGCATTGTTTAAATCCCAAATCTCAAATTAAGATCTTGTGAGAGCAAAAATTTAATGTAAAATATTATTAATTATACCAACATTCCCAGTTATTTCAGTAATACTCAATATTATTCCAATAATTCAGACACTTTCCCACACAATTCTCCTAATTGCTGCTAATTCTCCTAAAACTACAAATCAAAACCTCTGATTGGTGGTTTATATAATGAGCAGGTAAATCAAGCGCGCTGATTGGCCACAAAAGCTCTCTCTATCTTATGACCCTTAAATACACTTGGCCTCCCTCTTACTGAACGTCCGTCTAAATATAGATATAGTAAATATTCCCTGACGTTTTTGGACAGTTTATCTTTTTTCCATTCTCTTGTTTTTTAGCTCCACACTGGGCTGGCCTGTGAACGGGGGAGTGGAATAAAAAAACAAGATAGGAAAAATAGGGTGGAGAGGAAATAACTATGTTAAAGTATTACAGAAAGAGCGTTTTCAAGGAAGGACTTGAGGCAGAGTGGGTGTGTTATGTACCCGTGTGTAAGCGGGACTCTGAGTGATGTTTGGACGTGCAGACGCACTCAAGATGATCCTCCAGTTGCACCTGCACCTCCCGGAGCTTTGGTCTTCTGCGAACGTACTCCACCTTGGCCACCTGAGCGAGCGAGCGAGAGAGAGAGAGAGTGAATGTGGGAACATCCTGAGTTGCACACACACACCCATAACCCTATCAACAGCATATATTTCCTCTCCTGTTTTAGAGGTGAGATAAGGTGGGAGCTAAATGTGACTCTGACGGTTTCCTGTAGATGAGCCGACTCAAACGTCTCTTTCTAAACACACACACACACATATACACATACACACACACACCTCATATCATACTGACAGACTCCTTCCCTCCCTGCCAACTCAGCTACCCTGCAGGCCCATTTATACAATACTTTATTCAGGTCTGAACACACACACACACATAGCTTCTCAGATAAATGGAATATAACACACCCCAAAGCAGTGGCGTTATAGACAGATATTTGCAGCGGTTAACTCAAGGTTAGGGCTATTTGTTAACTCGGCGCGGAAGTCTGGCCTGAAACTCTTTTAGTACGTTCAGTGGCCCTGAAATTCTCATTGACATTGTCCTCCCTTTGGCACGTCCTACGCTTTGCTCTTGTTACATTTAAATGTGAAAAGCTTTACTGGCTGAAAATGAGCCTGACAACTGGCAAACAATCTACAAATAGGTTGCCAGACGAACGTTGACTGCCCAAGCAATTTTCAGCCATAAAACTATACTTTCACAATAATTACCCAGCTAACAAGGAACATTCACAGAACATTGGCTAACAGTCTCTTATTGATATTGGAAACATTCTTGCTGTATTGGTAGCAGAACTTTTTAACGTTATATTTAATGTATATCAAACAGGCTATTCTTTAAGTTGTTAGTGAGAAAAGGTTTAAATAACGTTCTTATTAAAACCAAGCAATAACGTTAATGTAGAATGATTTAAATGTCCCTAAAACTTTAAATGTCCCTAAAACCCTAAAAAGTAGCATTTTTAACTTTTTGTTACTTAATTGAAATGTTAGGGGAACGTTCTTATAACTTTAAAGAAGATCAGTTTGCTACAGTACACTTTTCAAAGGGGTTGCTAGAGAGCCTCTTCAACAATATGATATGTACTGTAATGACATTTATTGTGTTTTTATATAGGCCACCTACCTAGACAGGATCTATGGACCTCACAAGTTAAGTGTTGTGTGTGATTCCACAAGACACTTAAGTTAAATCTACGACTTATATATACACACATTAAGAAGAAATAATGTGCTTTTAAACTGCATGGTTGTTTACACACATCCTGGCCATTTCCTGACAGTAATGTTTTAAAGTACTATAGCACTAGAATTGAGTGTGTGATCATACCTTCACAGTCCTGTGGTGCTTTTTGGAGGGGTGGCAGCGCATGTTGCTTGTGTTGCAGCAGCCCGAGCATCGTCTCACCTCCACGCACGGAGGCCAGATCAGGAAGTTGGCGGCAGTGGGGTCCACCTGACTCCGCGGGATCTCGTAGATCACTGTGCGTGTCTTACAGACTGCTGGCACCGCCTCCTCTGTAAAGACACAACCATAAACACGTCATGCTTAGAAGCCCATACTGAGTGTGTGTGTGTGTGCGTGTGATTGTTTCCTACCGATGCTTCTCTTGCGCCTGGAGAGTATATGTGAATTCTTAAGGTGTCTGTTGTCATAGAGATGCTCCTTATGGCGGCCTTGTTTACCTTCCTCCACCACCTCATTCTCTGCACCAATCAGAACAAAAGAAGAAGTCAATAAACCAATGACAGCAGCCGATTATTCAACTCATTAATGCAAAGTTGTACATATATGGCCTGTAGAACAACCTAGAACATCCTTTGTCATTAAAACCCATAATTCCTTCTTCATTGTTGTCAATCTGTCCTTTGGCACATATAAGATCTTCTCATGTACTTCCAAGACACCTTCTCCGTCAGCTTGATGACAACAATCAAGAAAACCCGGTCTGATTACTAAGTAAAGCATAAGGGTGTCTGCCAACCTGCCACACACTTAAAACCTTCCTCTAAACACAGATCACAAAGCAAATAGTGTATATGCACTGCCTGAGGGCACCTGGTTCCAGACTGAGGAAATCTAGACTCAACAATACGATCCTAGATTAAAATAAACTTGACAGTTTGGAAAATACAGCTCTGATTTCAGCGTACAAGATCTGAAAACTTCTAAGCATCAGTACAGCTACAGTATATAAAAGCTGACTGATGGTACGAGTTGTTTGGTTAGAGGGTATGGGGTGATTTTTGGGTGACCGAAGTGTGCAGTGTTTAGTCAAGCTATTCAGACATACAACAGGGCAGAGAGATGCCCCTGATGTTGCCCCCGGAAACCACCCCAATTGAGGAGGAGGAGGGTAGTTTGGGTTTTAATTCAGGCCTGAGCAGCGTAGCCTCAAAGTCTGCTTTTCTTACACTTGTTAGCAGAGCAGCACACCTCACAAACGCAAACACACAGCCACACAGAGACGCACACAAGCTAAGGAATTCAACATGAATAATACATTACAGCAGCGTTGGCATTCAGCCCCGCTCAACTCATAAAGGCAGCATGACAACAGTATAATGGAGAGAGTCTCTTGACCTCCCTCAGGCACCAGCCGAACAGACGCAGCTGTTTGCATTTCAATTACAGCACTTATGGGGAAATCAAATCTGAGGCTCCTATAATTATGGCTGCAGTCTATTTTCTCATTAGGTAAGCTGGAAGTTTACATTTGTTGCAAGGCCACATAAAATTGTGTAAAATAAGCTTGTTTTGGGCTTCGGTTCTGCGTGAGAAACGGCACCTTATTTGTTGTTGTGTATCAGTTTCTAGTGTCTATTTTTGTTGACTATGCATTATGCAACAACATAATACAGCTGAGAATGCAAATTACAACAAGAAATAATTCAAATGGCAGTTTGATATTAATCACTGTATTTTGTAGCAATATCAATAATCAGGAAATGTGTAAACTTTAATTTTAAACTTTTCTTATAAAGTTTAAAAGATGAATCTTTGAGATTGGTATATACAACATGTAATACTGTAAATACAGTAAGACTACAATAACACACAAAAGACGTTCCCCAAAGCACATCTAAGTAACTAACAAACCTTGTTTACTGTAACATCACATTTCAAGGACAACTAATGTTATTTTGTGTTTACAGCTCTAGTCCCGCCAAAATGTGACATCATTTTGTGACCAAGTTTAGATACTGATGAAATAGTTGGACCTCCGTCTCTAGGCAACAGCTGCTCATGCGTTCTGTATTAACTCGATTGAACGGCGAGGCCCGTGAACTTTTAGCTCGTCCCTTCTCAAAAGTACATTTCCATCCAGCCCTGCGCCTAAACGCTTTGGCAACCTAATATAGGGTGCGTGAACATACAAGCAGGGTTAGACATTTCTCCACCGAACCATTCCTCACATAACAGTAAAGTGCGTTCACAAATAACGCTGCACACAAACAGTGCGGCTTTACCTAGGAAGTCAATCTCCAGGATCCGCTGGAGGTCGCTGATACTGCGGATGTCGCTGTTCGAGAGTCTCTCGATCAGTTCTTTGGGAATCGGCGCCTCCTGTGAGATAAACGATGGAAAGAAATGAAATTGCGCATGTGGAGAGTCGCTGGATGTAATAAAGTTGGTATATATCTGTAGCAGAAATTTGATTCACTAGAAGTATTCGACTTATTGTCAAGAATAAGTCTTATTTATAGGCCCTGTGTTTGTGCGTAAAATGTAAAATTGTTAACTTTACGCACAGGACGCTTGGTGGAAAGGAGCAGGTGTTATTTTAGGACCATTTAAAGTTGCAACAAAAAACAGCGTAGTGGCTTTAGTAAGCACGACCATCTCCTTCTGTATAGTACAGTGTGAAACATGGTACTTCTTTTGTCCTCATTGCATGCGTTTAAGAGGCCGGTCTTACCTCAGCGGCTGCTGAAAGCAGGTAGCAGCAGAACAGAAAATGGATCAACGCGTTTCTCATCTCCCCTGTGGTCCAAACGTGTACCAGCTCAGGCGAAACCTTCCCGACCGGAGCCGCAAAGATGCTCCAACCGGCGTGGAGCCAGGGAACATGCCTTTCCAGAAAGACGGATAAACCACTGATAAACTCTTACAACTCTAAGTAGTAAAAGAAACTGGCTATAGGAAAACTAACCCGCTCCTATTATGGGTTCGAAACTAATCCATTAATTTTGTACACTAAATTAAATACTCCTGTACTTTAAGCGAGAAAAACGTAAGTGCGCACATAAAGATGCTTATTGCAATAATATGACTTGGTAACACGAATAAATAAAGTGTTCATTTATCCCTTGCGTGTATCGCTCAAATGTTAGTCCTTTAGAAGTAGTCCTAAAACAAAACGGTCTGTAATGCAGTAGAAGTCCTCACTTTATCCAAAACAGTCCTTTTAATATCCACACTTAATGTCCTTATAATGCAGTCGGATGCAACAACTGTGGGTCCCGTTGCGTGGAGCGCATCTGACAGTGAATGAGCTGCCGCTTCTCTCATCTCATCTTAAACTCAACGAGGCGCGTACCCGAGGCGCGCCCCCTCAGGACGAGTAATCTCAGCTCACCACGAGTCTTTCAAGTTGCCGCCTTGGTAAAAAAAAAAGGTGGATGTGTTACACCTTGCAAACCCACGACGACAGAAATTATTCCATTTTTTTCCCTGTTCAACATCTTCTCAAGATCTGACAAGTGAGGACGAGATATGCTGACGAAACAAGCATTGAGTCTTGAATCTATTTTATAAACTATACAAAAGTAGTTTAATACAATTGAAACTTCCTGGAACTCCAACAGAATGCAGTAATAAAAAGAGGCGAGTTAGCAAGGTGTTTTCCTCTAAGGTATTAGGGTTAATGGTTAACTCGTTCGGTTTATATTCAGACAGTGTTTACGTTAGACTAATGTCTAACAGGGAAAAAAGGGTGAGTGAGTTTCAGGGTCTACTGAAACCAATGTTCTCCAACTGTCCTCACGGTTTTAGATGGATGAATCCTTAATTAGTCCCACTGAGACAGGAAGCAACAGAGACAGACAACTATTGAAAAGAACTGATGGAAAAGAAAGCAGGACTGAATAGACGACAAGAAAAAAGAGAGAGATTGAACTATGAGGACAGCAGACTACTGGAGTTGAACACAAAACACTTGCTACGTTAAAACAATAGCAGATAAAATACACAAGACATACAAGTTCACACGCAACACAGAGTCTACACCCTAAATTGGGTTTGGTAGGGGAAAGGGGAATAATGGAATGCTATGGAAACTGTCCGAATTGTGGTTGTGTATGTTCCAATCTCATTGCATGTGTGTATGTGTGTGTGTGTGTGTGTATGTTTGTGTGTGTGTGTGTGTTTGTGTGTGTGTGTGACAAGCATGAGTTGCATTCCTGACCCTGGCTTTAGTCGTAAGATGGAGAGGAATGTGTGAGGACCCACACACACACACACACACACACTAAAGCTTCAGCAGGTGAAGAATCTGGAAATCCAGCGTCTGTGTCGTTCATGACTGACGTCTCAATGAAGAGAGAGGGGGGGCATGAGGGGGATGAAGGTCAGATGAGCTGAACTGAAAGAGCTGATACAGAAGAAATGTTCTTTGATACGGATGATTATCGTGCCACAGTTTGATATGAGGAAAGGGGAGGAAAGTTAAATGAGGGACATTTGTTATGGTTGTGGTAAAAATAAGCAGTAAAAAAGGAACTATGGGAATTGAAGTCCCCTGAGATTCTGTCTGGCCAAAGAGAATGAGTCAGAGCAACAGAAACGCATCTACGAATAATAATATATGTGGGAAATCTTCACAGCGGACGCATAATCTTACCTTTTCTGTAAGACGTAAACACGGGCACACTTAAACACACAGATACCCGCACATACCTCGAGCGCCGACAGCCCGTGCCAAGCTGGGATTTCTGCCAAAAACAAAAACCTTTGCTCTCCTTCCCATCCATCCAAGCATGAAATAATAGGTTGAACTTCTGTGATGTACAAACATCTCACACTTTCTGATTGATCTGATTGATCTTGTGAGGTTAATATTCAGAAAATGAAAACATTTTATTAAATACTCACTCTCGTGCCATTCTAACACATCTGATTTTATTGTGTGTAACTCAAAACAGACATATTGAAATATGAGATTTCCATACAATGAAAGTATTCAGTGACCAGGGGCTATTAAGCTTCTTAAGGATATAAATTA